>JACBWV010000423.1:3052496-3185410 GCA_013435795.1 Chlamydomonas sp. ICE-L | reverse complement strand
GAAAGAACAACGTGCCCCAGACGGCGACAACAACAGAAACTCATCACTGGAGAGAAAGTGTAAAAAATAAAAAGAGGGGGGAGGAAAGGAGAGGGGATGGCATGGCCGTTGACGGGGGACATTTCAGCGCAGTGGGTGAACAGGCGGTTGGAATGTCGAACATTCAGTTTATAATAGCGGTTTTTCACTTATGTTTTGTCCCGACCTCTCCATCACAGCGGTGTGCCTGTGTACTTAGGTAGTCTAGTAGCTCTTTCAAATAACTGCCTTCCCGGCCAAAACATCAGGTGCTGCTTCATCCCTCCATTCTCCCTGCGCTGCGCAGCAATACAAAAATGGTGGCCATAAATGACTTCCTCCCATCTTGGCGGTTCGACCAATATCGTGGCCTGCCGCGGGCAGGCGCACATCCCGGCTTTCCTCGCTGGACCCGCGGTAATCCTTTACTTACTGCCCCACTTGCGCGGGCGTCTTCCTCGAGCTTCTCTAGCACTCTTAGCATCTCCGTGCCCAACAGGTATCCAAATAGATGTTCCGAGTGGCATGGAAGCCAGGAGCCAACAGTGCAACGTCACCGTGATGTGGCCAGGTTGATGCTTTTTCTCAAGAGACAAGAAAGCCGACTTGAGCGGGGCCCGCCGATAAGGTTTTGTCTTGGCCCTCTTGTTACCCCTCCTTAAATAGCTAAACCTCATTAAAGATCTTTGTGGGCTTGAAACAGTCGAAGTACAGAGCGGCCAAGCAGGGATTGATACTCCACTTGTGCAAGACGATGTCGTCGTCGTACAAGACCTCGCAAGAGGATGGCGTCACCAAACAATGCTTCTTGCGGTTCTCATTCTTGTGTCGCCCTTCGACAGAGGGGTGCTTCAATTCGATTCGAACAAGGCGGGAAATGGTGGTTCGGATTGGTTTTAGTGACTAAAGCTCATGAGTACATTGGAACACTCTATACAGCCTCAGGTACTAACTGCCTGGCCCACGCTATCACGACTTGATTCTGCTCTTGAAATCGATCAGCTTTTCAGCTCCCGCAGGCGCTTGTTCCGCGCATTTTTCGTGGTACTATCTATTTTGTTTCTCGAATTTCCCTGTGCGGCGATTGTGGCGACTCTCTGGAAGGTTTGTCCTTATTGTCCGGTGCCCTGTTGCCACTTCTGCTTTCTGCCCTGTGGAACCTGATCTTCACCCCTCTTCCCCATCGCCCTCAGGTGTGACAATATGAGGTCCCTGCTGGTATGTCTATTTCTGTTGCGCCTTACATTGTTCTTCGCTGCGTCTGAACGAGTTTTGGCCTCGTCGCCTTAGTGGCGCGTCCCCTAAGCAAGGCGGTATGCAGGCGTGACGCTCCTCACTGATAACATCACTCCGGGCTCGCAGGCTAGGTTCGTCTATTGACACTTAGACGATTTCCCGCTGCTGCCCTGCGATCGGATGTTTCAGAGGAATCCCGCCGCTCTACTAGGTGAGCAGGTGTCCTCGGTGCATTTCTGTTTGCGCCGGTTTGCTCCTCTCCTCTCGGCCTTTTGCTCGTTTCCTTCTTTCCCCTGGAGGGTCTCATTACTTTATACTTTTCCTATCCTTACTCTTGACTCGGCTAAGTGGCGCTAACTCATCCGCCCCATCAGTTTTCAAGCTTAACTGATGGTCATAATGGGGAGGGGAGGGAGGCGACTTGAATTCCCCCTCCCTCTCTTCCCTTCCCTCCCCTCCCTCCCTCCCATCCAATCTTGTAATTCTCTCCTTTTAGTTGTTGCAAGGATGGCGCAACCTTGGCTCCGGTCCTGCACACACTCGCTTTTGGCATGACATGTAATGGGGGAGACCTTGTATATACCTAACCGGCAACCTCCTTGAGACTAAAGCACGGGCATCAGCAGCTCCTCTGCTTGGGGTTTGGAAGGAATCCTCGTGAAGGTAACTTGCTCGCGTGGACTGCCTTGAGGAGAGCATCAGCTTGGTCTTGCAACACGTTCGCAAAGCAGGGTGCCACGATACGTATCTCTTCCCTGCGCGGCACAACAATGTGGTTGTAAGTCTGCGGTGATTGGTCGGGTAGGTGTGTTAGTAAGCTCTTGTGGTAGCACGTTAGTAGGTGGTGGCTGGTTACCGTCGGAGTTCGGGTTCCCACATCGGTTTTTGTATGTGTTTTTTGTAGATCTAATCGACGTTAAGTAAGGGTTTGGGTCGATTTCGTACTTAAGTTGGTAGGTAATGTAGTTACTACTAGTAGGCCTTTGGTAGGCCGCTGTCTGTTAGTTAGTTTTTGGTTAGTGGGTTTGTATGGTCGTAAAACTGTTAGTAAGTTAGGGATGTACTCCGTGGGGTACTGCTCAGTAATGTAGTAAGTGGTAGTCGGGAACCCTACCTTTTAAAAACAATTACCCTACATCTATCACAGTCCACACAAAACCCACATGCACACATCCCGCCAAACATTTTCACCAAAGGCCTGCAATGGCCCTGATAAAACTTATTTGTTACTGATCATTTGGATCCGAAGAAATCACACAAGTGCCTGATAGTGGCCTTAAAACTTTATTGTTACTGGGGATCATGTGATCCGACGAAAACTCATCCAAAAGTGGCGGAATCCTTAAAAAACGTTTATTTGCGTACTAGATCATTAATTCCGAATAAAATCCACAAAAGGCCTTGACCATAGCCTTACACTGATTGTTACTGAATCATGTGATCCGAATAAATGCACCAAAGGGCGGAAATGTCCTTCAATCGAACGGGATCCGATGCATAATCAAAAAAAGGCCTGAAAGCCTTAAAAACTTATTGTTTTACTAGACTCATGTGATTCGAAGAAATCCTACGAAAGTCCTAAATGCTTAAAACTTATTCTGTTACTGATCATGGTGATCTCGAAGCAAATCAAATAGCGCAACACCTTCAAACTAAACGTGCCGATCAAAGCACAAAAGGCATGACATCCTTAAAACTTAAGGTGGTACTAGACTCATTGTGATTTCCGAAGAAAATCAAAAAAGGCAGACAAAGGCCGAAACTTATTTGTTTACTTATCAGTGAGCCGATAAAAGCACAAAAGGCCTGAAATGGGGCCGTAACTTTAGGTGTGACTCTTGGATCAGGTAAGGTTTTGTGGCGGTCCTGCGGTCGGTAGGTCCTTTTTTTTTCCTTCTTTTTAGTAGTAGGCCGGTTCCGGTTCGATATAGTTAGGCGGTACGCCCCGGCTGGCCGAGCCGGCAAAAAGAAAGTAGGCATTTCGGCGATGTAAGTGGTTTGTTGGTTTACATAGGATACACCTACAGGAGCAGGATTAGTCCTTATTAGGAATAGGCAGGCATGTATTTGGGTAGGTGGTACGTATGTAGTTTATCCATCTATCCCTCCTCCATTACCTTCCAATCCAACCCTAAAAACCTAACCCCCCACAACCCCCTCCTCTCTTCTGCTTTCCCTCCACCCACATCCCAGCAACATAGCCCCCCCTCTCACCCTCCCCATCCTCCTCCCCCCCCTCCCCCCCTCCCAACACAATCCTCCCGCCCTCCCGCCCTCCCTCCATCGCGTCCGGCCACCATCCACCAATCCCCCTGCACCCCCTACACACACTATCGACCGCCCATCCCCTCCCTCCCTACCCTCCCCCCTCCCCCCTTCCCTCCCTCCATCCATTTCCTGCATCATCCCCTCCCTCATATGGTCCTCCCTACACAACTCCTCTCATCCTCCACCATCCAACCATAAACAGCTACACACACCCTCTCTCCTCCCTCCTCCACCCACACCACACATAGCCCCTTCCTCCCGCCCCCCCTTTTAGCCCCCCCCCCTCCCGCCCCCGCCCCCCCCCTCCCATCCAGCCCTCCCTTCCCTCCCCCCCCCCACCACAATCCCTCCATCAATCCCTCCATGTCCACACACTCCCCCTTTGCACTGCTACTCCCCCCCCCTCCCCCCCCTCCCCACTGTAGCCCCCCCTCTCCTCCTCTCAGCATCCTCATCCCTCCCGCAGTCTCACTACTTTACATCACTACACAATCCTTCCATCCCTCCATCTATCCATCCATCCCCCCCCCCCCAAACACACATTCCTTCCCTCCCTCCCTCCCCCGCTCCCACCTTCCCTCCCTCTCCCGCTCTCCATCACCCTCCTCCATGTCCTTCCCTCAATTTATTACACACCACCACCCTTACCTCCCTCCACCCTTACCAACACCTACCCCCTCTCCCCCCCCCCCCTCCCTCCCCCCCCTCTCTTACATCCATCCCCTCCCTCTTCCTTTCCAACCCACACTCACACACATATAACACACCCACCCGACCCCATCCATCCAACCACATTACCTTTCTCCTCCCTCCCTCCTGCCCACTCCCCCCCCCCTTCACACCCCTACTCCCTCCCCCTTCCCAATCCATCCTTTCATTCCAATCCGACCCCTAAATAACTCCACACAATCCCCTCCTCCCTCCACCCAAACTTACACATAGCCCCTCCCCCCTATAGGCCCCCCCCCCCCCCCCCCCCCCCCGCCCCCCCCTCCCTCCCATCCCGCCGCGGCCACACACCACGACTCCCGCCCTCCCCCCCGCCCCCCGCCCCCCTCCGCCCTCCATCCAGCATCCCCCCTGAAGGGGCTCCCGAAAGGTTAGCCTACCAATCCCCCCAGCCCTCCATCCAGCCCCCCCCTCTCCAGAAAACAACGCCCTCCCTCCCTGCCAGCCATTCCATCCACACCCCCCACCTCCCTCCTCTCCCACTCCTCCCCTCCCCATCGCCCCCCTCCTACTTCCATCATCCCTCCCTTCAATGGTCGCCCCTACATTGGCCTACACAATCCCGCCAGCCAGCCATCCCGCCCCCCTCCAACTACACAACTCCCTGTCCTCCCGCCCCCGCGCGCCCACTCCCTCCCTCAAGCAGCCCCCGCCAGCGTCTCCGCAAGGTAAGCACCACACACCTTTACCACCCCGTCCCGCCCGCCACGCCCGGAGCCACACAGACACCCCCCCCCCCCCCCCCCCCCCCCCCTCCTTACAGCCGCGCGCCCCGCTCGGCTGCCAACCCACACTCACACACACGACACCCCCCCACCAACACACACGCCCTCATCCCTCCCGCACCGTCCGGCCCTCTCTGTTCCCCTCCCCCCCCGGCCCACTCTACAACGCCCCTCCCTTCTCCCGTCCGTTCGCCCCCATCCATTCCTCCAAGCCCTACCTGCCCTACATCCCAAACCATCACACACCACACACCACACAATTTCGAAACACCACACACTACACAACACATGCAACACGCCACACACCACACGGTTGCGTTTTATCGCTTTTGCATGGCTGTTGTGGGCCTTACAAAACTACACTTTGTTTGCGTAACCAAATCACACTTTTTCACCACCCCTGTAGATAAGCGGAACCGCGCTGCTGCCATTGTTGCACGTCCGCGTCTGGCTTCGGAGCAGGAGGGACACTTCTTCATCCTTGGGAAGAAGTCCAACAAAAAAAGGAAGGCAGCTGGTGTGTCTAATGGGAACACTTTGGTGTCTGCCGCGTACCAAAAGGTAGCCAACGTCATCCTGGAGGAGGGTGCGGTACCAGTAATCAACGCATTGAAGTCCCTCTTCGTGCACATCGGAGCTGCAGAAGTTGAGTAGATGAATGACGGCAGTGCAAAATGCACCATGAAGGAAGGGTTTCAACTCCCAACCACCCTCCTCTTGCCAGAAGACATTCGCGTCCAGAAGAATGACGGGGGCGTCAACCTAGGCTGCTTCTTGTGCCGAGTCAAGTTAGCCATTCTTGCATGGCATGGCATGTACGACGCTGATGGGGGTGAAGACACTGAGGAGATGAGTTTGTGTGACTGCTGCGCTGCATACTTCAACCTGCGCGACTCCCTGCAACCCAAGCTCCTGGGTGATGTCTCTGTAGCAGGAGTGCTTGGAGCTATTATGAAGCAATGGGCTTCTCTTGGCATCTCATGGGAAATATCCCCACTTAGACCACTATCTGATGCACTGTCAACTGCAGCAGGGGAGAGCATGAAGGAAGAGGACATGACCGCCTGCCTTCGAGCTTGTGCTGAGTCTGGTCACCTTATACGCAACCAGGTGGAGCACAAAGGAGACATCGATCGCGGGTGAGCAGTACATGTATGAATATGGTAAAATGTTTGGCATGCTTTTATTAAATTTTAGTGTATGATAATGTACTAAAATATATAGAAGTATAATATTTTACCATTACACTTTGTTGATGTGTATTTGAATTGATGCCATGCAGTGGGTACTACAGCACCACAGCTGACCAAGTAAGGAGCATGAAAGCTCAGTTGAAGGAACAAATGGCTGGCTTTGAGGCAGTTGGACGCTTCATACAAGTGATTGACAACCTCGTGGTAGACTTCAACAAGATCTCAGACGGGAGCACGATCAAGACGGATCCGGGGAACCAGACAGGTGTGTTGTGGCTTGCCCCAACACTCCTGTCTGGTTCCCCGGATCCGTCTTGATCGTGCTCCCGTCTGAGATCTTGTTGAAGTCTACCACGAGGTTGTCAATCACTTGTATGAAGCGTCCAACTGCCTCAAAGCCAGCCATTTGTTCCTTCAACTGAGCTTTCATGCTCCTTACTTGGTCAGCTGTGGTGCCGTAGTACCCACTGCATGGCATCAATTTACACGGAGTTATTAACTTACGATCGTAAGTATATTTATGTTGTTCATGTTACATGTGCTTTTTATCGTCTTATGTTTATGTTTTTATGTTATATGCTTATGTTATATGTTTTTGCTTATGTTATATGTTTATGCTTATGTTATATGTTTATGCTTGTGTTATATGTTTATGCATATGTTATATGTTTATGCTTATGTTATATGTTTATGCTTATGTTATATGTTTATGTTTATGCTTATGTTATATGTTTATGTTTATGCATATGTTTATGCTTTTTATCGTCTTATATTTATGTTTTTAATCTGGAATGTTTTGTCAACCACGCAGGTGTGGAAAGTTGGCTGTCGAGTACGTCAGGCCGACCGAGGTGGTACACTGTGCCGTGTACTCCCGCAAGCTAGGGAGCGAGACATTCGGAGCTACCTCTTCCGAGGACTACGCTGACATCTTTTGGGGTGTCGACAAAAAGGCCAGCATGGCTATCATGCCATACTTCTTTCCTAGGTAGACTCAGCTAACTTCAGTAGGATTCTTTCGTTGCTTGCATGTGAAGCACATTCACCTGCAAGCAACAACTTCTAGGTAGATCCACTGCCTAGACTTACAATCAAACCGACAGTTTAGAGTAATCTGAACACATGGCCCTTGAAGTTGCCTGATGATTTAATTTTAGATATGCTTCTTTAATACTGAGTCCCCCTGGCCTGGGGATCCTGTGATATGTCTGAGTTTGACTACATTAGATTTGTGTTTTTTTTTTATATGTTACGCATATGTTACCAATTTGGTATCATATGATTCAGTCACTTAGTAGACGGTCAGGTCCAAGTTAAGGGGCTAAGCAGTCGTTGCCCTATTAGAGGTCATGATTGCCCTTACTTGGTTACCATTAAGTTGATAGTCAAAAATCAACCCTGATCCCGAGGTTTTTCCTTAGTCCTAATAAATTGGTGGTTTGCCATAGGGGCTTATCATTGGGATTTCAAGGTTTTTTCCCTCTCAATAGTTTGTAGTCGTGACTGAATTTTGTTCGTAGTGTGCTAATTTATTAGTAGACCCACCCGCGAGTGAGATGAATATATTCCATAGTTGTCAATATGGAATATAATGGTTTTTCTTGACAAGGATCAACTTTGTACGTAGTACGTCTTTAAAGACGTACTACCTTCCTGTCATCACCACCGTCAGTCGCCCGTCTTTCTTCGTTCCCCGCCCTACCTTTATTGTGCGGTAAGTTTAGGGCATAACTGGTGTGGCAGTCGTATTATGTGTAGGTTCTCTTCTTAGGTGCTCATTGTTTCTTTCCATGTTGTCAATATGGATATAATGGTTTCTTTGACCCAGGATCACTTGTAACGTAGTACGGCTTTAAATACGTACTACGTACAAGTGACCTTCTGGTCATCAACAACACGTCATTCGGTCCCTCACCGCCCTTAACTTTATGGCGGTAGTTAGGGCCCTACTTGTTCATCGTTTATGTTTAGGATAATCTCTTAGGTCTCATTTCCCATTGTCACTATCTCGATTCAATGTTGCTGCTCTTGCTTCTTTCGTTGTCTCCCTTTCAAGTAAACGACAATTTATTAATCCACCAAGCAGTGCGTGCTCCTGCCTCCCAGCCCCCTCATAAAATTTTAGATTACGTCATGGGGTTGTAGTAAGTAGAGACTTATGCGGCAGTGGTGTCAATACGAGCCCCATGGCATTTATTCCCCGTTAGCAACCTTTCCCAAAACGCTAATGCATTATTCGAACCAGGTGGTCCTTGGTGCCTCCCAGCCCGGCTAAGTAAATTCGTTCATTAGTTTTAATTAATTAGATTCACGTATGGGGTTAGAGAGTTATGCGGCAGTGGTGTCAATACGAGCCCCATGGCATTTATTCCCCATCGACAACCTTTCCCAAAATGCTAACAAGTAATTGTAAACTTTACCAGTTACGTAATTGAGAGTAAGAACTATGTACATTTGCTCCTACCTATACTATAATGAACTTAGAATGTAATCCATGTCCATGGATTCACGGATGGATTGACAATACGTGCAACCCCGCCAAGGGTTTGCATTATCAGCATTTAAAATGTTCGAGCTGATTGGGATGACATTAGCGTTTAGGGAAAGGTTGCTAACGGGGAATAAATGCCATGTGTCTCGTATTGACACCACTGCCGCATAAGTCTCTAACCCCATACGTGAATCTAATTAATTCAAACTAATGAACGAATTTATTTAATTTAAACGGGGAATAAATGTTGTGGTGCTCGTATCGACAGGGCAACATGGAATTCGGATACTTGTTACAATGGGAAACATTCTCCCTATGTTTAGTAGAGTGTTGTTGGCGGAGTGTTATCAAATCAGGTTATGCAGTTATGAAGCGGAGTAAGATGATAGTGCAAAGGTAACAAACGCGGACGAGAGAAGTATTATGGACGTCGAAGATTGCGGGTTGTGTATGTGGATGTGATGTTCTGAGGTCACGCATGCGAGAAGTACAGCAATACGATGAGATTAAGAGTGACCATACGCCACGACTCCCAGCACCAAGTGTTGTCCTTCGCTTGCCTTATTCGAACTTGTTTGCTCAGTAGTGAACTGACACCTCACTGTACACAATGAGTACAACTGCTGGTCGTCAGACTAGGTCGTTAAAGCTTTCAAAAGCACCCTCTGGCAATGGGAGGTCAGGATCTGATTTGACCAAGCAGAAGGTTGGAGCGTCTGTTGATCGTCGTCATGAAGGGCGGCGAGGTAGTGCTTGTCAGAAGAACGCGAGCCTTAGCGAAGGCAAGTGATGTTGTGAGGAAGCATATATGTTGTTTCCAGATCTACATGTAATTCGAAAAATCCATGGCGAACTGCGATTTTTCATGCAGAACACGACAGTACCGGCAGTGATGAAGCATACAACCAGGAGGAAGAGCAGCGCCAGAACATGCTAGAGGAGGACGAGGACGACGAGGAGGACAGCGAGGAGAGCAACAAAGGTGAGGGCGATGGACTTGCCTCTGAGGATGGCGAGGAGAGAAGTCCCAAACAGAAGAAGCAACGCTTGGCCAAGACGGGAGCGCGGGCATTGCAGCCCATAGGAACTCGAGCTGATTGGGATGACTCGCCCTTGCATCTTCAGAACAGGCCTCAATATGGTGCAGGTATGGGGGCAGATGATGATGATGGTGAGGCTATGCTCTCTCAAGAAGAAGAAGCTGCCAATCAACTTGGCAGCCTCAACCTGATGGGAGTTGGCAAGGTTTATGATATGAAGCACATCATGGACCTTTCTGTCCCTTCACCCAACACGCTGAACAAGTATGACCCCAACATGAAAGACAGGATCGTGGGCTTGTATGAGAAGAGGAGAAGAACCCCAACCATCATTCCATCCATCCATCCATCAATCACTCAATGTATCACTCCCTCCCTCACTCCCGCCATAGATCCATACATCCATCACTCAATCAATCTACTTATCCATCCATCCATCAATGCATCACTCCATCCATCCTTCCATCCCTCCCTCCCTCCCTCCCTTAAACCCTCCCTCCCTTTGTCCCTACATGACTCCATCACTCCATCCATCAATCAATCAATCCATCAAACACTCCCTCCCTCCCTCCATCTATCACAAAAACCCTCCATCCATCCATCCATCTTGATAAATGCCTATCTTTGAAACCATTAAAATAACACTATCACACCCTTGTAAAATAAATCTGCAGATGAAGTGCAGGCTGAAGGACCCTTTCTCCAAGAACAAACTGTTCAATGAGCAGGCTACCAAGATGGCTATCGACGAGGAATGCACCTACATTAGGAGCTCAAGGGATAGCATCAAGGCCATCTGCCTGAACAACTAATTGTTTAATTGTTCACTGACTCTGAATGAACTCAATCGTGGGTTGGTGGTTGAACTTGGGTTGGGTTTGCATAGGGGTCGGTGGGTTTGCCCTATGAGGTTGGCTTGAAGTTGGGTTGGGTTTTTATGAAGTTGGGTTGGGTTTGGCTTAGGAGGTTGTTTTACGAAGTTGGGTTAGGTTATTAGGAAGTTGGGTTATGTTTGGATGAGGGTCGGTGGGTTTGTCTTCTTAGGAGGTTAGGTTGAAGTTGGGTTTGGTTATTAGGAAGTTGGGTTTGGATGGGTTTGGGTTTATTTGGCTGCTGAGTCCGCGACTTCACTTTGCTACTGGTTAGTTAAATGTAAAAAACTGCCTTCCAAACCCTATATGTCCTCCCCTAGTGCAAGTCATCCTGAATCAATAGACACACAAGTCACCCTCTTGGTTCCCCACTTAAATAAGAACGGTTCAAGCAAGCTGCTTTCAAGCAAAATGCCTCTTGGCTCTCGGATTATTTAAGAGCAGCAAGTAATCTTGATTCAAGACACATACAAGGCAACCTATTGATTCTACACTGAAACAAGAATTCAACAAGTGACCTTGAATCAATAGACGTACAAGACACCTCTTGATTAACCACTTAAATAAGAAGGATTCAAGAGGGCATTTTTCAAGCAAATTGCCTCTTGGCGCTCGGACTATTTAAGAGGGGTGAATCAAGAGGTTTTCCTCTTGAAACAAGAATGGTTCAGTACAGCAAAACTTACCGACGCAGGAATTCACTCTTATGTCTACAAATCCATTGCAAGATTGAATACGATTTTGCAGAGTAGACCAGCCTCTCGCAGGGCGCTGCAGACATCTACCTCGGTCCATTCCTGAAACAGCTGCTCACTCATGCTGGCAGCGATAACTGTGAGAAATGCAGAGAGTGAGCAAAGGGAGGGAGAGGGAGCGCGAGCGATGGGGGGGGGGGGGGGGGGGGGGGGGGGGGGGAGTTAGGAATACCCGAATCTCCATGTTGAAACTCACCATCAAGGTTGCTCTGCTCGTCGTTTAGAACAATGGACGTCAGCACTTTCCAGGCCAATCCGTCGCACTTCCTGGTTTCATGCAATAGCCCCTTGCGCCCTTCCAGGCGCATCACAAAGCCGTTTTCGTGATAGTCAGAGACGATTCGGCGTACAGTCTTTGGACAGGGATGATTGTCAAACCGCGCAGCGATCTGTGTACAACTAAGACCTGAGAGGACGGACATGTGGACAATTCCCTCACGAAGGTCGATCGAGTACGGACTACGTTGCTCACAACAGGAAGTCATTTGTGCGCACAATTTTCGTACTCAGGGCGCAGCGCGGAAGAAGAAACTGGGTTGAGGCCGGGAAGGAAGTTGTATTTGAAAAAGAGCTACACAGGTACACAGCTGTTTTCGGGGGGCGGGACAACATAAGTGAAAACCGCAATAAGGCTGCTGCGATGGGAACTGAGAAGGTGGCCGAAAAGTCGGTTAATGAGCGAAACGCGCGAGAAGTCGGTTGGGATGGTCGAAATCACAGAGAATCGGTTGGCGAATGCGACTGTTAGTTATAATGCCTGTTGTAACGGTTGGAATTTCGCTTGGAGATGGGCGAATAGTCGGTTTGAATGGTCAGGAAGTCAGTTGGATTGGGTCCGTCAGGGTGCGAATATGGTAAAACAATATAACCAACACGTCGTCACAGCCAGAGGCTTTCACAAAGGGGCAGACTACCATGTCGCCCTGGACCTGGATGACATCTCACTGGGTTGCCACTTAGTGGCTCTTCACCCAGTCCAACATGGCTCCCTTTTTACAGCATCCTCCTTTGTAGATGATGTCTCGCACCCCCCTGAAATTCAGATCAGGATAGCTTATCATGCCTCTAAAGGCTCCATTGTGGGCCAGATGATTGAGACTGAGTTCTTTCCAGTTAGGGTCCAAGGCCCCCTCCTGGTTGGGCTAGATCTTCTTAAACCCCTTCTTAAACCCCTTCTGGGTAAGAAGCATGGCCTTTGGACCCACTGTCATGGAGCTATTCTAGATGAATTCAACCCTGTCTTCTTACATGGCAAGAGGATTCCCTCCTCTGACATCCTCATGAGGGTTAACGGGCTTGCCCCTGAAGGTTCAAGTTCAGCTCCCTCTGCATGATATCTTCAAGGGTCGAGAACACGCAGACGCCCTTCCGACCAAGCAGACCTATACCTTCTTTTTCAAGCGGAGGAAGCTGTCCTCTACCTCCCCTGAGATTCCGCGACCAGTAGTCTCCACCTCTTCCATGAACAGAAAGCGCCACTTTGAAGATACCGATATGCTATCCCCTTGATCCCTCTTCAGCAGAGTCCCTACAGCCCCTCTTCCCTCTTACCCCTAGTTGAACCAGACGCTTTGTCCTCTCCTGTACTCTTGGTTTTCTTCCTGCCTTTTGTAGTAAGAAAAAAAAACTCATTTTATAACCTTGCCTTAGCCCATTAGTTCTTTAGCTCTGATGCTAGGTGTTTTTGTGGCGGTCTTGGACTCTCTGTCAGTACTACTTAACCTTACAGTAGTACTGCCGGGCGGTACTCGGCTGTCCTGGCCTCCCAGGCAGATTCCCCGCTTTACTGCTAGGCACCTTATGTTGTTGTCTTTCTTCATAGTCCTCTAGTTTCCTCTTTTTCTCTTTTTCGGCTCAGAGCTGCCTTTTTGGAGTGGTTTTGTCATCCTTCTGATGAGTACCTCCCCCTTGTATCTCTACCCTGGTAGCCCTCGACAATCCTGCTCTATCGGGCAGCTCGCCGGGGGTATCTTGGTTGCCCTCGACAACACTGCTCCATCGGGCAGCTCGCCGATATACTGCCAAGTACCACTGTAGAGTCCTGGTTTTCTAAGGTACCTAGGCGATCCTCGACTCCACTGCTTTACTGGGCAGCTCGCCGTGTACTACCAGTACCACCTCGTTTTCAGTTTCTACCACCTTTTTGTTCCGTCCTGCCCTTTGTTCTACGACTGGCAGCAGTAACTTACTGCCAAGTCCATTGACCCAGGCTAGCTGGGGCTACATACCGGCACTGCCCGGCATTGCCCTAGTGCTGTGCCCTCCCAAGTCCTGCCATCTGGTTTGCAGGACTGTTTAGCTTGCAGCCCTCGACGCCACTGCCCTATCAGGGGGCAGCGTCGTCGATGTACTGCTAAGTACCGTCAGACGGTTCAGTTGTTTTCACGGTCTTCTACTCTTTGTAACAATTTTCACACTTGAAAAAATATATAACCAACACGTGACTGTTGCCATCGCCATGCGAGGAGAGCCAACGGCATTTCGGCCAAGCAAGACGGAAGCCATTGGCAGAATTGGCATCGTCAAGCAAAACGGGCTCTATCGTCGCGTCTAACTGCCATTCTGCCTGCCATTCTGCCTGCCTGCCTGCCTGCCTGCCTGCCTGCCTGCCTGCCTCTAGCGCCTATTTGAGTCTACAACCTGCCTTCCTGCCGCGTAAATCAATACCGTACACAACGTACAAACACTTCAACGGACACACCCTTGGGCCGACCACCGCAGGGGCCCTTAGGGCACCCTACTATTTATCAGCACGAAACTGCACGAGAAAGCAAACTTGCATAAGTAAGCAAATGCGCGAATAACTCTGAAATGACATAACTGAGAATTGGTTTCAGAAATGGTTGCATAATTTCAGATATGGTTTCATAATTCCAGATATGGTTTCGCGAGCTTTCAGCCCCACACACGGCAATATCTCCAGACCTGGCAGTACAGCACCCGCGTGTAATGTCAGATCAGGATGTCATGTCATCTCAGATTCTTCTTTTCTTGTTCGGGCCCCATGCGCGCTCAATTTTTTTTGGCTTCGCAAGCTATCTAAAGCATTTGTATGATGCCAGAAAGCCCTCAAAGCCAAATGGGTGGCCTGGGCATCCCTGCTTCGCACCCAGTCCGAGAAAGCTTCGATCTTCGCCCCTAGATTTTCCAGGGTGGTCGAAATCTTGAGCTGCATGCAAAACTCTACAGACCGCTAGATAGCAGGATAGTTGCACGAGGAGGCGCTCCTGCACCTGCCATTCGTAGATTAGGAGTAGGGTGTACGCTCGGAAGCGCAGGAGCTCGCGGAATGCTGTGGACATCCCCTCGATATATGGAGACCTTGGTGGGTTATCAATCGTCCACCGTACAACATGAACTCGATTGAACTCGCTGAGCAACATTCTGGCCGTCTTTTAAGCGCATAGCCTTCCCAACAACCTTGGGCGACTTTACGTTCAGATATATCATGTCGAGCATCAGCTCCGAGGTCCAGAACAAATTTTTCCCGGGACCCGTTCCCAATTTAACCGTACTGCCGGCTGGTGTCGGGATCACCGAAAATTGGTACTCGAAACTTGCCGTGCCCACAGCGATGGAACACCAGGCCTACCTGGAACTCGAGCAAAACCGCGAGCCATCCCCTTGCACCCATCGATCATAGGCGCACGTAGGCGCTAAATTATGCCTTCCCTTTTGCACACGATCTCGCTCATTCGCGTTCTTGGATCCAACCCATATATGACATATCTGTCCTGTGCTCTTACACACAGCTCCCAGGCCCCAGCCCCCCCACCACTAGTCTCCCCCGGCCGGCAGCTTGTTTCCAACCAGTTGGAGGTCCGGTTAAGCGGCGGTCAAATTCGTTATTTTCGGCGCTAACCCGGGGGGGGGGGGGGGGGGGGGGGGGTAGCTCCGGGGGCCCCGAGCCAAATTTGGGTTCCTGCTTTTCCGATGTCTATTTGAAAGGCAAAAGCAAACGCGAAGCAATTTCCGGAGTTTACATCGTAGATTCACCTCCTGCCATGGCCTGTGGAGAAAGCTGCCCAAAGCACCGAGAGTACACGATCGTACGCAAGTGACTGCCGCGAGCTGCACAGAGCACAGATCGAGCCAGGGAATCGATCAATCGCCATCAAATTGCTCCATCCATCACATTGCCTGAAGTTGAATTATCAGAAACTGCACGATTCTGCCCCTCGTTCCGACTGCTGCGGGTCCGTATGCCAGCCTGTAAGGGCTGGGAATGGCCTGGCTTGGTACTTGTGTAGGCCAAATGGGTGACCTTCTCAACTTCTACACCAAATCCATCTGGGTAAAATATGCTGGGAGGGTGCAAACTAGTGACTTACAACTTGGGTCGTGTTTCCAACTTGAATAAGACTCCTCAAACATGACATTCGTGCACATTAAGGGCTGTTTTGGGCCCAAATACACCACATCTGCCTTTTCTAGTCTCTATTCCAAATACGGACCTTTCAAATTTCTTGCCAGGATTAAACATTTTGGTAATATGTGTTTGAATTCAAGAATAAAATTTTGGCTGGGAAAAAAGTGTAAAAAGAGTAACTTGTTTTTCGGATTTTCGGGATTTTTAGCCATGTTGAGGCCAATATTTGGTCGTTTAGAACCAGCCATGACCGTGAGATTTTTTGCGATACTTCACCACGAGGTTGTCAACTGACGATCTGCCGAAAAACATCGCGGTCATGGGTGGTTCTAAACCGGCTTAGAGACATGCCAAAACGTGGAACCAGATCTGGCCCAAGCTACCCCCCCCCGCGCTAACCGGTGTTTGGTCGGAAACACAAAAAGTTGAGGTCCGGTTAAAGACCAACTGCCCCGGTTAGTGCAACGGCGCACCCAGCCCGCCGTTGAAGAAAGTTAAGGGGCGGTTAAATTCGGTTGTTGCATTAGATCTGGTGACGTCACGAAATTGGCGCACGCCTCTTAAAAATCATGCTGCTTTGGAGTGCCGCATCCTTTCTTTCTTTTTCGGACACTCATCATTGATCGCACGGTTTCACCAAGATGGATTCACAGCAGCAGGGCACCGTCCCTGCCACGCAATTTTTGACTGATCTTCCTGAGGGGCAGGCGCAGATGCGTGTTCTAGATCTGGACCCGCGCCAGCAGGAAGAACTACGCCAATTTGAGGTGACCTGGCCAGATGCAAAAGACTGCTTAACTGGTGGAATGTTTCCAACCAGTTAAGGGTCCGGTTAGAGGTCGAGTCTAAACCCTCCGAAACACAATCCTTAACCGGACCTCCAACTGGTTGGAAACAAGCTGCGGGTACGAGCCGATTGTTCCGTTCAGAGATCTCTGGTTCCGTTAGCCTTTACGAGGCACTACTTGATGAGTCATCGCCCATTATAACCCATGGCCATAGGTACGCTCGCGGCGCGTGGCAGCAGTTGGGCTCGGGTTGGGCTTGACAATTTGAGCAAAACGCAGCTACAAATTAGGGCCATACTTCATTTTCGTCCGGCAAACTTGATAATAACTAATCCAGTGGGCCACACACTGTCACAGGAAAAATCTTACGTATGTGGGAAGGAGTTAAGTAAAAAAACACGCCTACGTGCGTTACTTTCTTTCTGCCTCTCAGCCCTTTTACCTCCACCTCTTTCCGTCCGATCATGTTTGCGCTGTCCTGCTGACTCAACTCAGATTCATGCAATCATGGGCTGCGTAGAGAGCAAGGCGGTTCTTGGCTTACATATTCGAGGGGGACAGGAGCTGGACAATCATTCCGATAAGCTGACCCACCAGCCCAAGGAACTGTCACCCCCCCAGGTATCCGCCCCAGTAAAAGATACGCTCGAGAAAAAGACTGATGATATTGCTGACGAAGCTAACCCAGATGCCGCTGACCTTGGCGCCGAGGAACTGCCATTACCGGCGCCCACTCAGCCTATCTCCCTTGAGGCCAAGGTAGCCTGTTCGCCGGGTATAGCAGAAGTTGCAGACTTCACAAACTGTTCGGCATTGTCGCTCCCCGCTTCTCATTGCTCTTCCTGGCTGCGGTCATCCAGAGAAGTGAAGGCTTCCTCCTCCCGGGCCATTTCCGATCGAGCTGAAAGCAGCGCCAAAGCTCGAGGCGTGGGAATAGAGAAGCCAGAACCGAACATCGACCTGGGAGTTGTGAAACCTGAAAACGTATTCAATGAGGCAGTCATACCTGGACAACAACCACCAAACCCTCCAGTAGCGCCTCTGGGAATAAAGCCTGAACAACCTTCAAGCTTGCAGGTGCTGGCTTCAGCCCTTCAGCCCAAGCAATCTTCAGACACATCAGTTTCTATAGAGGCAATCAAGCCTGAACTTGTGCCAACTGGTGAAGCCAAGTTTGCAGAGGAGGTTCAGTCTGCGAACGTCCCTAGCCGCCCTAGTCCTCAGATGCCGCAGTCCTTTAATGGAGGGCGCGAATCGCTGGACAGGCGCCTTAGAGACATTCGGACGACGATGGCGTCATGTCAGCCTGATGATTTATTCCGTGACATCTCCCACATGAAGTACATTGGAGGAGGAGGTAGGTGCTCTGCTGCTGAGCTCAGGATGGTTGGGGTGACCTTACCCTGTTCCCTAAAACCTACAACTTGGTTTAGTGGGGTAGGGTGGGGTAGAGTCAAAGTGCACTGGAGGAGGAGTTAGGTGCCTTGCGGAACTCAGTACAGTTGGGGTGGGATGGGGTGCAGTAGGGTTAGGTGGGGTGGGGTAGGGTGGGGTCAAAGTGCATTGGAAGAGGAGATAGGTGCCCTGTGCCTGAGCTCATTATGATTGGGGTGGAATGGGATGGGGTAGGGTGGGGTAAGGTGGAATGCAATGGGGTGGGGGGAGGTCAAAGTGCATTGGAGGAGGAGTTTGGTGCCCTGTGCCTGAGCTCATTATGATTGGGGTGGAATGCGATGGGGAGGAATGCAATGGAATGCGACGGGGTGGGGTTAAGTGGGGTGGGATGGGGTCAAAGTGGATTGGAGGAGGAGGATGGTGCCCTGTGCCTGAGCTCGGGATGATTGGGGTGGGATGGGATGGGGTGGCACTGGGGTGTGGTGGGGTGGTGTGGAGTGGGGTAAGAATGCAACCTCAGTTTTTTCATTTTATTTTCTTCTTTACGGCTTCTTTAATTTTCTTTTTTGTGTGTGTGTGTCTGGCCTTCCGTGAACTATGCAATTGCCTGGAGTCATTTTTTTCAAATCTGAATGTGTGTTTTTTCTAGCAAAATGTTTTGAAGCCTCCTCCAGGGACAGCGTTTTAGTGCTTTTTATAGCTTTTATCCGCTATTATAGCCTGTATTAGCTCTTTAGAGCCATTTAGGGCATTTTGTTTTTTACATTGCATAGCGATATATTCGCCAAAACAGGGTCAAAACTAGCGATCGCTATATCTACCGGGAAAAAAGATTTGCTTGCAGGTAGGGTTTTTCTTTTCGGCTTTTCGTAGAAGCTTCTAGGCAGCTCTCTGATCTGATCACTTGGCTACACATAACTATTTTAGCAGTTCTGGAAAGCTGATTATGTCAGCTTCAAAGATGTGCCAAGTTTGGCCGAATAGCCCGTCAGGGGACATGCCTAGAAGCTGCTGCTCATAGCTGAAAAACGAAGTGCTTGCAGGTCATGGTTCTGTCTACAAGGCGCAGTGGAATGACATTATCATTCCTTGAGTAGTTATTAACTCTTTGCTTATTTCATTACTGTGGTGGCCTGGCCCTGGCTTGCAGGTTATGGCAACGTATACACATCACTGGGGATTGCCATTGGCGTGGCTGTCATGTAGTGCTCTTCTCTTGTCTTATTTTGTTACTGTGGTGTGCCTGGCCCTGGCTTGCAGGTTATGGCAGCGCATATAAGGCAGTTTGGAATGACATTAGCGTGGCTGTCATGTAAGTATGATCTCGTCTGATTGTGTTACTGTGGTGTGCCTGGCTTGCAGGTTATGGCAACGCAAACAACGCACTGGGGAATGCCATTAGTGTGGCTCTCACGTAGTGCTCTTCTCTTGTCTGATTGTGTTACTGTGGTGTGCCTGGCCCTGGCTTGCAGGTTATGGCAACGTATACAAGGCAGTTTGGAATGACATTAGCGAGGCTGTCATGTTGTGCTCTTCTCTTGTCTTAATATGTTACTGTTGTGTGCCTGGCTTGCAGGTCATGGCAACGCATACAAGGCACTGGGGAATGCCATTAGTGTGGCTCTCACGTAGTGCTCTTCTCTTGTCTGATTGTGTTACTGTGGTGTGCCTGGCCCTGGCTTGCAGGTTATTGCAACGTATACAAGGCAGTTTGGAATGACATTAGCGAGGCTGTCATGTAGTGCTCTTCTCTTGTCTTAATATGTTACTGTTGTGTGCCTGGCCCTGGCTTGCAGGTTATGGCAACGTATACAAGGCAGTTTGGAATGATATTAGCGTGGCTGTTAAGCTGGTGCCGAGTGAAAGTGCAGATGGGAGCGCTGCGTTTTGGGAGCTCTTGTTTTCAACAAGTTTGGCACATCCTAATGTGGTGAGTGTTTAGTGCATACCTTTTATTTCCAGCAACAAGCAGCAGCTTCCAGGCAACTCTCGAGCTCTCTCTTCATCCAAACCTTAAGCAGCCTAGTAAGCTGATATCGTCAGCTTTCCAGTGCTCGTGGAATCTTTGGGTTTGGTCCAGTGGCAGTCTCATGGAGCTGCCTAGAAGCTGCTGCTGGCAGCCGGAAATAAAAGCCCTGGTTGAGAGTTTGATTAAATGGTTGGGGACCATATCTTTAAGTGTGTGTTAAAAGCCCCTCCGGAGAGTCTAGAACTGTCTTGGCTATTTTAGTTTGGGCAAGCCCTGTTAGCTTAATTGTCTACCCCCTGCATACATACAGTCAAGGTCAACCAGCTGTCAGGCTGGGCACTGTCTGCGGGCGGAGTAAGGATGGGTAGTATAAACGCTAATGCACCACACTCCCGAGTACAGAATGTAATCTAAGGTTTTAAGGCAGTTTTAAGACATCGCCAGGCTGATCCCATTGTCGTTGTTGTTACAGTCCAGGCGTACGCCAAACAGACCAAAGGGACTTGCCCAACCGTGACAGGAGGAGCTAAAACGGAAAAGCACCGAGGAACTGAACCCCAAACAATCGTTTCACCTACAGGGGCCCTGAGTTGTGCAACAGTGAAAAAATATGTATATTATCCCTGGGAAGTTAGGTGGTGTGCGTACATGCGTGCATATGTGTTTATATTCGTTCAATTAAATTGAACCCTAAAACTCTACAAACAAACCTACAACCCTACAAATTAAACCCTAAAAACATGCAAACAACCCTACTATTAACCCTACAACCCTACAAACAACCCTGAAAAACTTCGAACAACCCTAACAACTAAAACCTAAAGCCCTCCGGTCATGACCTACTCTGCACGCTGCGCCCATCTGAGCTCTGCGTGGTTGGACAACGTCAGCCAATTGGATTCTCTTGCTGGCGAGAATGTGGAGCTCAGCCCCCTCTCATCCATTATGAGCACCTCTGAACGCATGGCAAGGAGCGTCAGTGCGGAGCACCCAACCCAACTCAACCCAACCCAACCCAACCCAACCCAACCCAACCCAACCCAACCCAACCCAACCCAACCCAACCCAACCCAAATCCAACCCACTCACCACCTCAGGTACAGACGTACTCCGCTCGCTGCGCCCAGCTGAGCTCTGCGTGGTTGGACAAGGTCAGCCAATTAGATTCTCTTGCTGGCGGGTATGTGGACCTCAGCTCCAACCAATCAATGAAGAACCTCTTAACGCATGGCAAAGAGCATCAGTGTGAAGCACCCAACCCAACCCAACCCAACCCAACCCAACCCAACCCAACCCAACCCAACACACTCACCACCTCAGGTACAGACGTACTCCGCTCGCTGCGCCCAGCTGAGCTCTGCGTGGTTGGACAAGGTCAGCCAATTAGATTCTCTTGCTGGCGGCTATGTGGACCTCAGCTCCAACCAATCAATGAAGAACACGCCTGACGGCATGACGAGGAGCCTCAGTGAGGAGCATGTGAGTGAGAGCCCTTCCTCGGCCACCTCATCCAGACATAAGACCTCCGGCATGCATGCAAGCATGACGGATACGGCTGACAGTAACACACAAGACGACTGTTCCAATTTTGTTAGTGGTGACGGTTTTGGAGCTCCCCAGGCCCACACAACGAGCAGTCACCGGGCAGTGAGCTGGAAAGAGTTGGTGGCGGTTAGTCGGCTACGTCCTGGCAACTACCTGACAATCTGTCTAATGGAGTATTGTGATTGGGGGTGTCTGTCACACACAATCAAGACCAAGATCTTCCAGGTCAGTTTGAACTTGAACTTTATTACATGGCTCCAGCCAGCAATTTGGCTGCTTGCCTTCTTGGACAGTAGAAACATCTATCTCCATAGGTGCCTAAGTCTAGCTCAGCATGTATTGCATGGTTTTAGCCTATGACCTCCAGTCCAAAGACACTTATTTGTTGGCATAAAGTTGCGCAATCATATTACAATATGTACGTTTTCGAATTTGGGTTTGCAAGTGGTGGGAAACAGGTCAAGTGAAACATGCTCATGTTTTTTACTATGGGGTTCCCTAAATTGAATCACCTTTTTAGTAAGGAGTGAATCAGAGTCTATCGCCCTCAAAACAAATTTCATAAAAATATAGAAGCAGGTAGACCTATTGTGCGCATCTTCCCTTGGAAGTCATGGTGATGGCAGGTTATGGGAGGTAGCGTACAGGCGGTACAGCAGTACACAGAGCAAAAAACCACTGATACTTTGTATTTGTTGGGTGTCGCAATTCATTTACATAGCTGCACAGACTCAGTTGCATCCTTTTGAGTTCCAGGTTTTGCATGTAGAACCACTTCAAGACAAAACTGGATTTTCTATTTTTAAATTTCAAATTTCACTTTAAACAGAAAAACAATGGTGTTTTAGCTCGCTTGACCTAGTCCTGCGATCTCGATGAAGTCAATTAAAGCTTTTTTCTTACATCTCGTGAACTGCTATTGGCCTCCCGGGCGGGGCTGCCAGCGGCCAGATGCGAAAGCGAACAGAAATAAGCTGGGCATCTAGCTGACGCAGTCCTGGACAAATGATCTACTCAGAATTCGATTCCGAGCAGTTGAGGTCATGTATTGCTTTGAACCCCTATAGCGATTTAAATTAGGGCCGTTAGGATTTCAGCACCTATGGAGATACCAGGAACAATGTAATCGTTATCAAAACAATACATAAATAAATAAAACATCAAAAGCTACGCTTTCTGTTCACAAATGTACTTCCAGGTCAGCGATCCATCTGTAAGCGAAACCCAGAAGCGGCTTCGGAGCAGGGCGCTTCTGCGTACTCTCAAAGAAGTGGGCCAGGTGAGGATTTGTGGTGAGGGTTGGGGGTGCCTGTAGTGAGGGTTCGGCGTTAAGGTGCAGGTAACTAGGGATAGGGTTTGTGGCTTTGGTCAACACCTGATCACTCATCACTCAACACCTCATCACTCATCACTCAACACCTCATCACTCATCACTCAACACCTTATCACTCATCACTCGACACCTCATCACTCATCACTCGACACCTCATCACTCATCACTCAACACCTCACCACTCAACACCTCATCACTCATCACTCGACACCTCATCACTCATCACTCGACACCTCATCACTCATCACTCAATACCTCACCACTCAACACCTCATCACTCATCACTCAACACCTCATTACTCATTACTGAACACCTCATCACTCATCACTCAACTCCTTATCACTCATCACTCTACACCTCATCACTCATCACTCAACAATCAACACTTCATCAGTCAACACCTCATCACTCAACACCTCATTACTCATTACTCATTACTCAACACCTCATCACTCACTACCCAACCCCCCATTCCTCATCATATCATCAAACACCATCTCATACATCACTCATCACTACGGAACGGCAACTAATACAAGTGTTTGAAAAACTAATATTATTATAGTGTGACAATAATATTAGTTTTTCAAATAAATCCGAAATTCTGGTGAGACGGCCCGTCCGACTAATATTATATAATATAATATAATATAATATTTTTATTTACTATTATCATGTAACATAGCCGAACCCTACTCATCACTCATTATCACTTACCTCACTCATTGCCCATCACCACTCAACACCCCATCACTCACCATCTCATACATCACTCATCACTCACCATCTCTCACCTCACTCATCACCCATCACCACGTTGCCGCATCATTGCAGGCGCTCCTTCATTTCCACGCCATGGGTGTGGTTCACGGTGACATGAAGCCCGCCAATATATTGTGAGTGTTATAAGGCTCATTCTTGTATCAATACCTCAAAGTTATGAATCAAACTTGTGGTGTCAACAGCCATGAGTGTGCTGCACGGTGACATGAAACCCGGCGTTCTCTTTTTTTGTTTTGTTAGTGGTATTAGACCCATTCTTGCATCGAAACCTCACATTTTAAAACCAAACTTGAGGTATCAACAGCCATTGGAGTGGTACACAGCGACATGGAGCCCGGCAATATTGTGTGAGTGCTATTAGGCTCATTCTTGTATCCAAACTTCAAAGTTTCTTACCCAACTTGGGGCATCAACATTAATACAACATACAACACTTTATTATGAGGCGTGAGGTTTAGGGGGCCAGCCCGTTTGCTTGCTCAGAGGCTAGCTACTGTGCCATTGTTGTATCCAAATCTCAAAGTTTAAAAACCAAAGAGGGGGTGTACAGGGGGTACCTAGCACTCGGGAAACCGAGTGCAGGTGCAGGAGCAACACAGAACAAGAGAAGACCACAGCATCAACCACAGTGTAGCATGATGCACAGCATGAACCACAGTGCAAGAACAAGCACAGTACAAGAGCAACCACAGCATCAACCACAGTGTAGCATGATGCACAGCATGAACCACAGTACAAGAACAAGCACAGTACCAGAGCAACCACAGCATCAACCACAGTGTAGCATGATGCACAGCATGAACCACAGTACAAGAACAAGCACAGTACAAGAGCAACCACAGCATCAACCACAGAGTATCATGATGCATAGCATGAACCACAGTACAAGAACAACCACAGTACAAGAGCAACCACAGCATCAACCACAGTACCGGAGCATGAAACCATAACCACCAACAGCAGTAACAACCACCACAACCACCACCACCGACAGTAACAACAACCACCACCACCAGTTACAACCACCACCACCAACAGTAACAACCACCATCACCACCACCACCAACAGTAACAACCACCATCACCACCACCACCGCCGACGCCAAAGCGACCCACCAAAAATATTAAATATTTAAAGCTCCTGTTTGACTTGCTGGTTGAATGATACCCGTGTGTGAGGGAGTGTGTGTGTGTGTGGGGGGGGGGGGGGGGGGGGGGGGGGGGTAAGCAAGCCCTGCTTCGACTTGCTGGTTTAATGATACCCGTGTGTGAGGGATTGGTGTGTGTGGGGGGGGGGGCTCTGCGTATGTTAGTGTTTGGGGTGAGGTGTGTGTTGGGGGGGGGGCGGGTGGGGAGGTGGGGGGGGGGGGGAGAGTAGCAAGCCCTGCTTTGACTTGCTGGTTGAATGATCCAGTGTGTGAGGGAGTGTGGGGGTGCCTGTGTATGTTTGGGTGTGGGTGGGTTGGTGAGTGGGTGGGGGAGATCAAGCGAGCCCTGGTTCAACTTGCTGGTTGAATGATACCGTGTGTGAGGGGAGTGTGTGTTATGTGTGTGTTGGGGGGGGAGGGGGGGGGGGGGGGGAATAAAGCAAGCCCCGATTATAATTGCTGGTTGAATGATACCTATGTTCATTCATGCAGGCTGTGGGTGGGTGGGTGTATGTGTGGGTGGGTGGGTGGGTTGGGGGGGGATTAATCAAGCCCTGATTATAATTTCTGGTTGAATGATACCCGTGCTCATGTATGCAGGCTGATAGGCTCAAGAGCTGACAGGAGAGGCTTCATTGCCCAAGTTATCGACTTCGGCCTCTCAAGTGTGCTTGCCAACACTGTGGTGTCTGCTATGTCAGGGTCAACAAAGGGCACATTAGAGTACATGTAAGTATATGATGGTGACGATGATGAGTATGCTGCTGCTCATTAGTATGCTGAGTATGCTGATGATGAGTATGAGCATGATGCTGAGCATGAGTATGAGTATGATAATAGGTATGCTGCTGCTGCTGATGATGGCGATGATGAGTATGCTGCTGCTGCTTATGATGATGATGACGATGATGAGTATGCTGGTGCTGCTGATGATGGCGATGACGAGTATGATGATGAGTATGCTGCTGCTGCTGCTGATGATGACGATGATGATGAGTATGCTGCTGATGCTGATGATGATGCTGATGCTGATGATGACGATGATGAGTGTGATGCTGAGTATGATGCTGAGTATGCTGCTGCTGCTGCTGCTGCTGCTGCTGCTGCTGATGATGATGATGACGATGACGAGTGTGATGATGAGTATGCTGCTGCTGCTGATGATGATGACGACGATGATGAGTATGCTGCTGCTGCTGCTGATGATGATGATGATGATGACGATGACGAGTATGATGATGAGTATGCTGCTGCTGCTGATGATAGTGACGATGATGATGAGAATGCTGAGTATGCTGCTGCTGCTGCTGATGATGACGATGATGAGTATGCTACTATGCTGCTGCTGCTGATGATGATGAGGATGACGATTACGAGTATGATGATGAGTATGCTGCTGCTGCTGCTGCTGCTGCTGCTGCTGATGATGATGACGATGATGAGTATGATGCTGAGTATGATGCTGAGTATGATGCTTCTGCTGCTGCTGCTGCTGCTGATGACGATGATGAGTATGCTGCTGCTGCTACTGATGATGACGATGATGATGAGTATGCTGCTGATGATGATGATGATGATGATAATGACGATGCTGAGTATGATGCTGAGTATGCTGCTGCTGCTGATGATGATGATGACGATGATGAGTATGCTGCTGCTGATGCTACTGATGATGACGATGATGAGTATTTATACACACACTCAATATATGTTAAACTTCATGCCTACCTGTATAACTCCCCGCGGGGATCCATTACCCCCATGTATACACACACACTCTCTCAAACGCATATGTATTTATACACACACTCAATATATGTTGCACTTCATGTGTGCCTGTATACACACATATATGTGTTCATAGATCCGGGGTTTGGCTAAAAAAGTGCTTTGGACACTCTGTTTATGTTTATTTGGGTGGTTGGCCCCAGTGCAAGCAAACGGGCTAGCCAACTCAACCTCACGCCTTAATAATAACTAATAAGGCATACTATTTTTGTATTTATTATGTTTAACTTGGTGTTCACCTGTATTCCCATCTGCAGGGGGCACCATTTCCCGCATGGGTACACACACACACACGCACATAAGTGTTTATGTATACTTTCCCTCAGTGTATGCCTAGCATTATGTTTTCATGTATTCCCATCTGCAGGGGGCACAATTCCCCTCATGTGTACACATACACACACGCCCACAAGTTGTTTTGTATACTTTCACTCAGTGTATGCCTAGCATTATGTTTTCATGTATTCCCATCTGCAGGGGGCACCATTCCCCGCATGAGTACACACACACACACGCACGCACGCACACAAGTGTTGATGTATACTTTCACTCAGTGTATGCCTAGGTGTATCTTAACATGCATTCCCATCTGCAGGGCACCATTCCCTGCATGGGTACACACACACACACACGTACGCACGCACACAAGTATTGATGTATACTTTCACTCAGTGTATGCCTAGGTGTATCTTAACATGCATTCCCATCTGCAGGGCACCATTCTCTGCATGGGTACACACACACACACACGCACGCACGCACACAAGTGTTGATGTATGCTTTCACTCAGTGTATGCCTAGGTGTATCTTAACATGCATTCCCATCTGCAGGGCACCATTCCCTGCATGGGTACACACACACACATACGCACGCACGCACACAAGTGTTGATGTATACTTTCACTCAGTGTATGCCTAGGTGTATCTTAACATGCATTCCCATCTGCAGGGCTACATTCACTGCATGGGTACACACACACACACGCACGCACGCACGCACGCACACAAGTGTTGATGTATACTTTCACTCAGTGTATGCCTAGGTGTATCTTAACATGCATTCCCATCTGCAGGGCACCATTCCCTGCATGGGTACACACACACACACACGCACGCACGCACACAAGTGTTGATGTATACTTTCACTCAGTGTATGCCTAGGTGTATCTTAACATGCATTCCCATCTGCAGGGCTACATTCACTGCATGGGTACACACACACACACACGCACGCACGCACACAAGTGTTGATGTATACTTTCACTCAGTGTATGCCTAGGTGTATCTTAACATGCATTCCCATCTGCAGGGCACCATTCCCCGCATGGGTACACACACACCCACGCACGCACGCACGCACACAAGTATTGATGTATACTTTCACTCAGTGTATGCCTAGGTGTATCTTAACATGCATTCCCATCTGCAGGGCACCATTCCCTGCCTGGGTACACACACACACACACGCACGCACGCAAGTGTTGATGTATACTTTCACTCAGTGTATGCCTAGGTGTATCTTAACATGCATTCCCATCTGCAGGGCACCATTCCCCGCATGGGTACACACACACACACGCACGCACGCACGCACACAAGTGTTGATGTATACTTTCACTCAGTGTATGCCTAGGTGTATCTTAACATGCATTCCCATCTGCAGGGCTACATTCCCCGCATGGGTACACACACACACACGCACGCACGCACACAAGTGTTGATGTATACTTTCACTCAGTGTATGCCTAGGTGTATCTTAACATGCATTCCCATCTGCAGGGCACCATTTCCCGCATGGGTACACACACACACACACGCACGCACGCACGCACGCACACAAGTGTTGATGTATACTTTCACTCAGTGTATGCCTAACATTACGGTTACACGTATTCCCATCTGCAGGGCACCAGAGGTCTTTTCAGGGAGCTGCAGTAAAGCCGCTGATGTGTATGCTCTGGGTAAGCTCACTCCGATGTACATGGGTATGAACAACACTCCATACACTCTCATGTGTATGCTCTCGGTAACTTCACTCTGATGTATATGGGTATGAACCACACTCTCATGTGTATGCCCTGTGTATGTTCACTCTGATGCACATGGGTATGAACCACACTCTCATGTGTATGCCCTGTGTATGTTCACTCTGATGCACATGGGTATGAACCACACTCTCATGTGTATGCCCTGTGTATGTTCACTCTGATGCACATGGGTATGAACCACACTCTCATGTGTATGCCCTGTGTATGTTCACTCTGATGCACATGGGTATGAACCACACTCTCATGTGTATGCCCTGTGTATGTTCACTCTGATGCACATGGGTATGAACCACACTCTCATGTGTATGCCCGTGTATGTTCACTCCTGATGCACATGGGTATGAACCACACTCTCATGTGTATGCCCTGTGTATGTTCACTCTGATGCACATGGGTATGAACCACACTCTCATGTGTATGCCCTGTGTATGTTCACTCTGATGCACATGGGTATGACCAACACTCCATACACTCTCATGTGTATGCTCTGGGTAACTTCACTCTGATGTACATGGGTATGAGCCACACTCTCATGTGTATGCCCTGGGTATGTTCACTCTGATGTACATGTGTATGAACAACACTCTTATGTGTATGCCCTGGTTATGTTCACTCCGATGTTCATGGGTATGAACAACACTCTCATGTACATGTGTATGAACAACACTCCCATGTGTATGCTCTGGGTAAGCTCACTCCGATGTACATGGGTATGAACAACACTCTCATGTGTATGAGCAACACTCCCATGTGTATGCCCCGGGTATGTTCACTCTGATGTACATGTGTATGAACAACACTCTCATGTACATGTGTATGAACAACACTCCCATGTGTACGCCCTGGGTATGTTCACTCTGATATACATGTGTATCAACAACACTCTTATGTGTATGCCCTGGGTATGTTCACTCTGATGTACATGTGTATGAACAACACTCTCATGTACATGTGTATCAACAACACTCCCATGTGTATGCCCTGGGTAAGGTCACTCTGATGTACATGGGTATAAACGGCACTCTCATGTGTATGCTCTGGGTAACTTCACTTGTGATTTCATGAAGCTGATGTAACCTATTATAAACCGATAAAATCCACAACCTCTAATCAGAACCCAAAATCTTGCAGGCATAATAATGTGGCAGATGGTAACAGCTGACAAACCTTACAGAGGCCGTACTCCAGGTAGGTTGGGGTCGTGGTCTGGGTAGGATGGGGTAGTACTCCATGTAGGATGGGGTAGTTGGTAGGACTCCATTGTAGGTAGGATGGGTAGAGGGTAGTACCTGTGTTGTTAGGCTGGGGTAGTACTCCATGTAGGATGGGGTGGAACTCCATGTAGGATGGGGTAGTACTCCAGGTAGGATGGGGTGGAACTCCATGTAGGATGGGGTAGTACTCAGTTAGGATGGGTAGTAGTGGGGGTAGTACTGTACTTCCATGTAGGATGGTGGTAGTATCCATTGTAGGATTGGGGTAGTACTGGTTTTAGTACTCCATGTAGGAGGGGGGGTAGGTTAGGACTCCATTGTAGATGGGGTGGTAGTACTCCAGTAGGATGGGGTCAGGGATGGTAGTACTCCAGGAGGATGGGGGTAGTTACTCCATGTAGGATGGGGTAGTACTCCATGTAGGATGGGGTAGTACTCCAGGTAGGTAGGAGGGGGTAGTACTCAGGTTTAGGAATGGGGTTAGTAGTACTTTCGGTTTGGATGGGGTATTGGTCTGGGTGGTGGTTAGGGTTTTAAGTCTTGCGCGATCTTGGGGGAGCGCTAGAAGGGCGGGGTGAGTGGGAAGAGGACGATGGGAAGAGGGGGGTAGGTGTGGAGGGGGGCGGTGGGGGGCGCAGAGGAGGGGGTAGGGGGCATTGAGGGGTGGTATTGCTCAGGGTATCCCAGGTAATTGGGTGTGGCACGGTGGTTGGTGGGTGGTTGCGGGGTCTGGTGGGTGGTTTAATTGGTGGTTACGGTTTAAGAGTGGTAGCGTAGAAGGGGTTTTTAGATAGAATTAGGAATGGGGTTTGTGATCTGGGGGCATCATTGGCCATTGTGGACGAGGAAGGTGGGGGGGCCCTGGGGGGGGGCTTGCGGCAGGGATGGGTTGGGGGGGGAGGAAGGGGGGTTTCAGCGGTGGGGTGGGGGGGATGACGGGGGGCTGAGGGGGGGGGGGGGGGGAGTGGGAGAGGGGGGGGGTGCGGGAAGGAAGGGGGGGTGGGAGGGGGGTCGATGGGGGGGAGTTAGGGGGGTGGTGTGGGTTTGACGAGACGGGAGGGGGTGGAGGGGCCGGGAGTAAGGAAGGCGTGGTGGGGCGTCAGGGGTTGGGGGGAGTGGGGGGGGGGGAGTGGTGGTGTGGAGGTCAGAAAGGTGGTGGGGGAGGAGAGCAAGGAACAGGGGGTGTGGGGCTGGGGGAGTTATGGGGAGGTGTTGGGGTGGGTGAGAGGGGGTAGACGGGAGGTCGGTGGAGTATGAACGCGAGGGGTTTCGCGGCTACGTGAGTCATGGACTTACGGACTGGTGGTGATGGAATTTGTGGGTTGGTGTAAAGGTTGGTGGTCTGTAAGTGTTAGAAGGACGGGGTTGTAGTCTGGGTGGTGATGGTGGTTAGTGTGTTGGTGGTAGAGGTGGTGGTTGTGGCAGGCGGTGGTAAACAGGCACAGTATAATATCTGCTGGTGTTCCAAAAGAGTTCCTTCTTATCAAAAGCTGAGGTGTACCCAAGAACAAACCAATAACACACAAACGGCACTAACTTAGGCTATTACCACACAGCCACGCAACATACAAACACACATGTGTGCATACACATACAAACACGCACACCAACACACAGAAAACAGACGAACACCTACACACACACCAACACACACACACCATCACACGCACTCGGTCTATCACACGCATGCACACACACAAACACGTATACATACAGACACACACAAAAACACAAAAGCGCACACAAACACACATCAACAAACACACGCTTACGGAACACAAAATCGAACCACTTCCCCACCCACTGCTGGCCTCAGTTCAAGTGGGTTGCAAGTGTAATTTGTAAATACTACAACCCCTCCACAGGGGCATGCAAACACACCCAAAACACACTGAAACACACAAGCCCCCCCCCCACCCCACCACACCCACCCACCCCACCCCCCATAACTGTCTGGCTCAGTTTCAAGTCGTGCATGTACAGACCCTCCAACCTATACCTACAACACACCACACACACCTGAACACACAAGCCCCCCCCCTTCCCCCCCCCCCCCCCCCCCCCCCCCCCCCCATCACCACCACACACACACTGTCTGGCTCAGTTCAAGTAGTGCAGTGTACAGACCCCTCAACCTCTACACACACACACACACAGCACACACACACACCTGAACACACAAACCCACCCCCCCCCCCTCCCCCCACCCCCCCCACCCCCCCCACCACCACACACTCACACTGTCTGGCTCAGTTCAAGTAGTGCAGTGTTACAGACCCCTCAAACCTCTACACACACCACACACACACACACACACACACACACACACACACCTAAACACAACAAGCCCCCCCCCCCTCCCCCCCCCCCCCCCCCCCCCCCCCCCCACACACACACACACTGTCTGGCTCAGTTTCAAGTTAGTGCAGTGTACAGACCCCTCAACCTCTACAGCACACACACACACACACCTGAACACACAAGCCCCCCCCCTCCCCCCCACACACACCTGTCTGGCTCAGTTTCAAGTAGTGCAGTGTATAGACCCCTCAACTTCTACACACACACACACACACACACACACGCCTGAACACACAAACACAACCCACCTCCCCATTGTCTGGCTCAGTTCAAGTGGTGCAAGGTGTAAGGACCCTCAACCTCTACACACACTCACACACACCTGACACACACACACACAACCCACTTCCCCACCGCCTGGCTCAGGTCAAGTGGTGCAAGGTGTGCAGACCCACAACCTCTACACACACTCACACTCCCACACACCTGGCACACACACACACACAACCCACTTCCCCACCGCCTGGCTCAGGTCAAGAGGTGGAAGGTGTGCAGACCCACAACCTCTACACACACTCACACTCCCACACACCTGGCACACACACACACACAACCCACTTCCCCACCGCCTGGCTCAGGTCAAGTGGTGGAAGGTGTGCAGACCCACAACCTATGCTCACACTCACACACACACCTAAGCACACACACACACACAACCCACTTCCCCACCGTCTTGCTCAGGTCAAGTGGTGGAAGGTGTGCAGACCCTTAACCTTCGCCCTGTCTGGCCTCGTGGTGTTCTCCCACGCTTGGAGAGGCTGTACCTGCGCTGTGTCGATGCAAACCCCAAGGTTGGTTGACAAATGAAATAGTTATTGAAATTGAAATTGTTACATCCGAGTAATGAGGTCGCTCTCAGGACGTGAAGGTAAGGACACCACAGCCTCTTTCAGTGATTTACAATGGTGTAGTGGTAGACCGGATTGCTAAAGAATGAAGAGTCGGGGGTCCGACTCCCCCTTCGGTCGCTCTTGGCGTTGCAGGTCGTCGTCTACCGCGATGGTAGCTTGTCCAGTTGAGGTAGGAGACCGCTCCCCACCAGCGTACAACGGGCTCCCTTAACACCACGCCCCACCAGGCGTTATCATTACCTTTTTAAGGACACCACAGCGTAAATTAAAAAGTAACATAGACTGTAATTAAATTGTTGACTAATCACGATTGACTGATAATGTTGACTACCGGCAGCTACCAGTAATCAAATCATAACTCGATACCGTACTGACACGTTTCTAAAATGTGACGTTTTTCTTTAGTGGCAATGGAGGGTGCCGAAATAAGGTTCTGCGGGATAGAAACCGTGCCGTACAGTGCGCAAGATTGTACTGCAAAAACTTTCTGCAGATGCTTCAGTCCTGGGATTTTAGGGGTGCCCAGTTCGCAAAAACGCCGAAGAAAACGTCAAATTGTTGTGTCAGTATGGTACATGGTACGCCTTACGACTACAGGGTGTGGGGTTGAGGCGTGCAGCCTGTTTGCTTTCGCTGGGGTTAACCACTAATTACCTTGAACTTGAACTTGGTTACATAGCTTCAGCCAGCAATTTGGCTGAACGCCGACTTGGGCAGTAAAAGACAAATTACCAGGACCAGTTATATGCAGCGTCGCAAACGACGCTAAAAAATGGGAGAGAGTGTCCCCATCGGAGGAGCAGGTGGCAACGTAAGCGAGTTAGTTACAAGAACGCTGGCTTGTATGTCAGGCTTCGTCTCGGTCAGACGGTCAGACGGTCCCACCGACAGACAAATGGGTAACCCTGGGGGCTCCTGCCCCCTTGAAGAGGGTGCTCCGCCAAAAATGTAAACGTAGACATTTCTTTTCCATTTTCATTAAAACCACCACCAACAATCAAGTACAAGCGCAAGTAGGATTTAGATAAGAAAACATTGTCCCCAAGGTGTACTGCCTCACATAGAGAAGTACAAGCGCAAGTAGGTTGTAGATAAGAAAAATTTGTCCCCAAGGTGTACTGCCTCACAGAGTTGCAATGTGTGAGTGTTGCATTGTGTGGGTGGGGGGTGTGTGTGTGTGTGGGGGGGGGGGGGGGGGTACACTAGGCCAAGCTACCTGACCTCGTGGAAGTCGCGAATGGGGGGCAAATCTGTGCATGGACTCAGGTAGAGAAGCTGTACTTGCTCAGTGTTGTTTTGTGCCATGTGTCGCAAATTTAGCGCATTTTAGGTGGGTTAAGGGGGGTTTAAGGGGGGGGGGGGGGGGGGGGGGGGGGGGGGGGGGAACTTGTTTTCAACTTTATTTCCCCCCTCCTTTTGTTTGAAACTTCCACAATTCCAACTCTCATCTGCATCAAAAATTGAGCGACCCGGTGCGACCCCAGTGTTACACGCTGCCCCCAAACCCAAGGGGTTCTGCATGTGGCGTTTAATAGCGGCCATCCCCAGCGGGGGGAATAGATGGGAGTGCCCATTGAACTAGTTCAAGTTCAAAAATAAAAGCTATGGCCCTAATCAAGCTTTTATTTGTTGCGCCTTAATAGCGGCCTCCCCCAATGGGGGGGACATATGGGAGTACCAATTGACCTAGTTCAAGTTCAAGTACAAAAAGAAAATTCCAGGGGGTTAGTGGGGGGGGGGGGGGGGGGGGGGGGGGGGGGGGGGGGGGGGATTTCTGGCTAGTTTACTTGTGGCCTCACTGTACCGCCTAGTACCTCAGTCTCTAGGGGTCACTAGGCAACAGCAAGCCAGCTATGACCGACTCAGGTTTGGCTCTAAACTGGTTAGGCAAGCAGTTGTGTGTCAAATCGTTTGCCAATTACTTGTGTGTGTAAGGTAGTACATTAGCCGTGTGGGCGTTGGACACACGTTTGTCAGTATGTGTTACCCTGTCAGTATGTACCCAGCAAAAAACAAACACACAAAAGCACGAATAACCCCCCCCCCCCCCCCCCCCCCCCCCCCTAACTCACTGCCTGCCTGCCGCACTCATTAATTAACACTTCCACTTCCCTCCCTCTCCCCCACCCACCCACCACTTGCCTCCCACTCCCTCCCTCTTCTCCCTCCCTATATATATATTTATCAGAGGGGTTGAATCCGAATCGACAGCATCCATGAGAGCCTAGTTTTTTTTCACTTATGGAACATACGGATAGCGCATATGCCCTTCAAAAATACCCACCAACACATTCCCCAACCGCATCAGTCTCCGAGCTCAGATTCCCAACCGCATCAACTCCCAACCGCATCAATTCCCAACCGCATCAATTCCCAACCGCATCAATTCCGCTCAGCTCCCCAACCGCATCAGTCACCGAGCTCAGATTCCCCAACCACATCAGTCTCCGAGCTCAGAACCTTCTCTTAGAATCCATTGACACCAATATCCATTTTCACTTTTTGGAACATATGGATAGCGTACATGCCCTTCGGTCCAACAAAAACAAATGCCCAACCGCATCAGTTCAATACATGAAAGCATAAGTTTGGGATTTTGAGCATCCACGAGCGCTTAATTTCCTTTATTTTTGCTACGCTGCATAGAACATGTCAGACAATTTCTGGTAGCGATAGGTTTGAGATTGGCACTTTCCGATCTACCGCTGCAATCCACCTCGCCCAACTTCGTTCCTGCTGCTTCTACTGCTATGCAGACCCTTCCATGCTTTGAATGTCCTCAATGGCAAGGCCGTGGGTCTTGACGAGCTCAGACCTTCTCCCAGAATCCATTGACACCACTTTTCGCTTTTTGGAACACATGGATTGCGCAGACGCCCTTTAGTTCAACATAATATATATTTTTGGCGGAGACCCCCCTTCTGGGGGGCGGGAGACCCCAGGGTTACCCATTTGTCCGTCCGACCTACAGACCGTCTGACCGAGATGAAGCCTGACACGTCAACCAACGGTCTCGTAACGAACTCGCTTCCGTTGCCACCTGTTGCTGTCACTCCGTCGCGAACACCTCTCCGCCTATTTTTAACGTCGCTTGCGACGCTGCATAGAACTTGTCACCAATACGTTCCCCAACCGCATCAGTTAAACACATAAATGCATTGGGTTGGGATTTCTCAGATGTTGTGAAAAACACCATGACATATGGATTGCGCATTCGCCTTTCAGTCCAACACAATACGTATTTGCACCAATACGTTCCCCAATCGCATCGCTTGAACACATGAATGCATTGGGTTGGGTTTTCTCAGATGTTGTGGGAAATATCTCAATATCGTACCTGACTTGACAACCCTAAACATACTTGTTCAGGTTCGGCCGAAGGTAAAAGCTCTTTGTCAGGAGCTAACAAATATTGAGGAGGAAATCTGAAGGAAGCTGATGAAGGAGACGCCAAGTGGCGTGGCTTCAGGGAGGACGCTGTAAGAGGAGACACAGATTAATTGGATGCCAGGTGGCGTGGCTTCAGGGAAGACGCTGCAAGAGGATACACAGATTAAGGGGATGGAATACCGGCAACAAAATAATGATGATGCCTGGTGGGGTGTGGTATTAAGGGAACCCGTTGTACGCGGAAACAAAATGGTCTACCACCTCAACTGGACAAGCTACCATTGCGGTTGACAACGACCTGCAACGCTCAGGGTGGCCGTAGGGGCAATAGAACCTCCGACCCCGCTTCGTTTCAGCGATTTGGTGTACCATTAGACCAATCGTATCACTGAAACGGGCTACCGGCTTATCCGCTCAGTACCCGTACTGGGTTACCAGCAGTTGTGCTACAATGTGTCAGCATTAGCTGTGCTACAATGTGACAGCACCACATGTGCTGCACTTTGTCAGCACTAGCTGTGCTACAATGTGTCAGCACTAGCTGTGCTACAATGTGCCAGCACTAGCTGTGCTGCACTTTGTCATTACTAAGTATGCTTGAATGTGTCAGCACAGATTGTGCTTGTGTTTTTCAGCACGGATTGTGCTTGTGTTTTCAGCATGAACTGTGCTTGTTTTTATCAGGACAGAGTGTGTTTGTGTTTGTCAGCACCCCTCAATGTAGCAGTGACACCATAATTATGATAATAATAATAATAATAATACTAATAGCAGGAGTAAAAAAAAACTCAATACCTTGTGCCTAAAAACCTGAGGAGGGCTGAACTCAATAAATCGCAAATATTTATGTCATGTACTCATGTACATCCTATACTTGGAATAAATCGATCAGCGTGTATCAACTTTTCCTTGAGGATGCTACATCCTGATAATAGTAATCAAAACAAATTAAAAATGGGTCTTGCCACGGGGCGTGAGTTTGAAGGAACCTTCCCGTTCACTTAGAGCAAGTGGACTTGAACTTGGTTACATAGCTTCAGCCAGCAATTTAGCTGCACGCCATCTTTGGCAGTAAAAATAAAATACCAGGAAAGCATAAACGCGAACAAATCATTTCGTTTTTGCCAATTTTTCTTATATTATATCTGATTATATTAAATTACATTTGTCGGCATGCAATACAATCTCCGCATGTTGTGATTGTGTACATGATATGGTTGTCAGCATGGGATATGACACGGCTTTTTTCCAAATCTAAAAGTGGGGTTTTTCTAGCTTAATGGGTTTAGGCCTCCTCCAGAGACAACGCTTTAGTGCTTCGTGTAGCTTTTTCAAGTTTTTATAGCCTTTTATAGGTTCTTCGGGCATTTATGTTTTTTACTTTTCTATATCGATGTTTTCGCCAAAACGGGTTCTACTAGCGATCGCTATATATAGCGGTAAAAAAAGCCCTGGGATATGAGATACGCATGCTATGGTTTTGCGTTTGATGTTATGGTTGTCGTGAGATACGGTATCATTGCATGCCATAATTTTGTGTTATATGCAGGCTAGGATTGCCTGCATGATATACAACATCCGCATGCAATGCTTTTGTGTTTGGTTTTATGGTCATCATGAGATGTGCGAATGCAATGATAGTCTGTATGAAATACACTTTTTGCATGCTGTCGTTGTGTGCATGCAATAATGGTCAGCATGAAATATAATTTCCGCATGCTATGATCGTGCGCATGATGGATTGTCAGCCTACATTACTGTACATTCTTTCCAACAACGCCTCGCCATTCTGCCGCAATTCTGTTGCTGCATGGTAGCGCATTGGTTGGTTCGGTTTGTATTTGCATTTGCCTGTGCATTGACATTTGCATGATGCTTCGGAGGCTGCTGTCTGTTGGTGAACCGGTACCTTTCGTCGGCAGACAACACAACCTGGCCTTAAGATACGAGCACCTTGGGAGCATACCTGCTTTGTTAATTCTGCTTGTTGCACTGCCTTATCTTGCTTGCAACCTGTCACCTGAATGTATGTATGCGTGGGGCATTATCATTAAGGCCGTTGTCTGCTGGTGAGTTGGTACCCTAGGTTGCCCTTGAACTGCTCACCGTGTGTGTCCTGCCTATACAAATGTATATATCTGCAAGTATAAGAGCATACCAGGAATCACTAAGTGATTTTATTTTCATCTACGAGCCGCAGCTTGTAGGCAGCTCCCCTGCCTCCCTATCCAGCTAAACCTAAAGCAGTCTACTGCACCTGGATGCTGCTGTCATCAGTAATCTACATCTGTTGAAATGTCGGCGCAGAGGCCAGTGGATGAGTCAGGGAGCTGCTGCTCGTAGCTAAAAACTATAACACTGGAACCGCTCTGCTTTGTTATGTTGCACTTGTACTGTTACCATGTTTTTCCTGCCTAACTAAGCAAGCTTACAAATGTAAAAATACTGGTTCCACACATTCTTAGGCCCTTTTTCAGCCCATGCTTCCCTTTGGCAACGTTCAGCAGCTTGTTGGCAGCTGCCCTGGCTGGCTATTCACCCCATGCTTCCCTTTGGCTACGTGCAGCAGCTTGTTGGCAGCTGCCCTGGCTGGCTATTCAGTCCAACCTATATGTTTGGCTACGTGTAGCAGCTTGATGGCAGCTGGCCTGGCTGGCTATTCAGCCCAACCATCATGTTTGGCTACGTGCAGCAGCTGTTGGGCTATGGCTGCCTTGCTGGCTTCTCAGCCAAACCTTAAGCAACCCAGGGTCCCCCGTAAATCCCTAGAACACTTTGCTTCCTTTGTGCTTTGCGGAGGAACCTCTGGGCAGCTCCCCTGGCCGGCTATTCAGCATTACCTAAGGCAACCTAGTGACCCTTAGGGGGGGGGTTATGGTTATCGCAAAAATGGTTAACTGGGCGAGATAACCATTTTGACGCGAAAAGTTTCGTGTAAATGCTTCGTAGTTAGTTAACTGTACATCTTAACCGTAACTGGCCGAGATAACCTGCTCGTGTAAACGCCCTAAACCCTAATCAACTCAACCCGAAACCCTAACCCTAAGCAACTTCCTCGGTAGTGCAAATTTTCGAGCGTGAGGTCCAAGACGCGACGATGGAGCCCGTTTTGCTTGACGATGCCAATTCTGCCTATGGCCTCCGTCTTGCTTGGCCGAAATGCCGTTGGCTCTCCTCGCATGGCGACGGCAACCCTTGGGCCGACCACCGCAGGTGCCCTTAGGGCACCCTACTATAATACTAAGAGAGGTAGAGCCGCCTCGGTGTTCAGCGATGTACGCTGACGTAGGTTCAGATGGACGTGTTTCTCATACTGATTTCCTCAGAAGCGCTTCCTCGCCGATCCAAGACGACATTGTTTTTCAGTTCTGCGAAAATAGTTCGCCGACGGTAACAGTCACGGGTTGGTTGTATTGTTTAACCAGCTTCGCACAGCATCGACGGACCCAATCAAACTGAATTCCTGAGAATTATAACGGACTGTTCGCCCATCTCCGGCTCTATGGTCAACCGTTCTAACAGGCAATATAACTAACAATCTCATTCGCCAACCGTTTCCCTGTGATTTTCGACCGTCCCAACCGTTTTTACGACCAATTTCTCCAATTTGTACCATGTCAGTTAATTAACCAACAAAATGTTGGTTAATTAACCAACATTTCGACCATTTTCTCATTTCCTATGGCATAGGTGAGCTCCCTACGAGCCGACCAACGACTCGCAGCGAGATACACTTGCTAATTGCAATTGCCAACAACTCAATGCAACAAGGGGTCTTGCGGGGAGGGCGTAGCCCGAGCTCCATTCCAGAGCTCCACCTCAGGGCTCCACCCTAAGCTCCACCCCTACACCTAGTCCACATGTATCCAACTCAAGTAAGCTCAACAAATGACATTCAGGACATAAAGAGGGTAAGTTGATACTCAGACCTCGTCGGCACCATTCTCGGACTGTCACACCTCACCAATCTTGCTATAATCAGGGGACTTCAAACCAATCTAATATTTATATTTTATCGCGTTTCATATATACAGCTAAACGCCAGCAGAACGCCGAGAGCTCCTGCAAGAGTTCCGAATCTCGCTCAATTATGTAGGTTGAAGATAAGGATACAGTTCGCGCGTGGCTGCTTTTATTGTCCCGACTCCCAAGCAGGAGCCTGTCCGAATTCTGGCGATTTAAGCTGTCCGAATTCCGGCGGTTGCTGAAACGCCGTTTGCCTAAGCGTCGCGTTCTCATCGTGGTCAGCGCTGCTGCTGCTGCTGCAGCTGTTGTTGTTGTTGTTGTTGTTGTTTGCTCTTTGTTGTTGGCTGGATTTCGAGCAGGGAGACAGATATTGCGTATTGGACTTGACACCAGAGACTCTGCTTGACACCATGCAAAACTTGAATATACCTGGATAGCAACTGTTCATCGAGGACGGAGAAGTTACTAAGGTGAAGGAGAAAAACGATAGACAGCCTGTTTCCAATTGAGGGTTACGCCGGGTTATGCGGGGTTACGGACCATAACAATTGGAAACACTCTTAAATCTGTACTTCGCTCGACCGACTTGTACACCAGTTTCCGGCAAAATTTGATGACGTGCCGGGGCGGATCGGGGTTACCGTGCCCCCCCCCCCCACCCACCCACCCACCCACCCCACGGTTAAGCGTAACCCCGATCCACCTTGGTTCCACGCTGGCACTTTGACCGCCGCAGCAGTCACTTGCGGCCATAATGTGGAGATGAGCGCGAGCGCTGCAATATTGTAGATCGCAGTCACACGCGATCCCTTCAATTTCTCAGAATCTCTGACGCTCACCGCCATGGATTCGTCAGGTCAAGGTTTGTTTTTCAAGCAGAGGCAGCATGGGGGCATCAACGAGCACCCTACCAACGAGCAACGCAACTGGTACAGATCTCTCTGCATTTCCAGCTCATAATGGCGTCTCTTCCTATATTCGGAATGAAGAAGCTTCTGGGACATCTGTCGAATAAATATTCAAACGCTTCCACGCGGTCGAACAACTGATTTAACGATCACATAAGTCATAACCCATATTTCCCCATAACCCAGATTTGAGGGACAATCAGAAACACGTTGTACACCGGGGTTACGCGACAGGAAGCTGGCTAGAACACAGGTTACGAGTACTGCCGCACTACAGTATGCGGGGTTACCCATAACCGTAACCTGGTCTAATGGAAACAGGCTGAGAATCGAGCACGAGTCGCTTAGACTTCAAAGTCCTGATTTGACCGGCTGATTTGACCGGTGTTCTCGGGGAAATATGACGATTTGATGATTTCGCGTAAGTCTCGCATAGGTCTGTCCCCCTTAGGGGGCCGACCAACTGGACCTGGCTACATGAAAAGGTACCGTAGCATAAATAACTGCAACTGCAGATAGACTAGGGCGTACCAGGATTACACGTATGGTTACGCTTGTAACTATACATATCGACGTTTTTGTGAATTTCATCTTCCACACCGCACCATGTCCGTTCTACTTACGTTGTTCTTGACGTTCACCCTCTCAGTTTTCTTCATGCCTAACGCCAGGCTTGGTGGTAGCACGAGATCGGCACTCGGTCAGACCCCGCCTGGTGATCTATAACCGGGCTGTGACATTCAAATGGTGAAGTCATCGGATTAAGTTGAATTGTTGGTTTGGCTAGCCACATGCCATACTTGGGGGGGTGCATGGAGTACACACGTATGTGGGCGGGGAGGGCTGGGTATGCCTCATGGACTCTATGCGTGCTCCTTTCTTGGCATGCCCAAATAGGGCCGCTTAGCTAGGGAAATTTTGTACATACTTGCACGTGTGTGGCCGATGGTACACACCTGGCAGCTCTACCTACTATATGTGGAATCCATGCATGCCCAGGCATGCAATGTGGCTACCCAAACAAAGCTTGTAACTTGGCCCGTCCACTTTTATATTTTCAAGTTGCAGTCTAGTGTCGTATGTGCAATGTCAATAGCCTATTTACATTACATTTGGGGCATGGGGAGAGAAGGCTCAGCTTACAGAAGGATGGCCAGGCAACACTGCATTAAATAACTTGTAAAATGGCCTAACTGCAAACCATATCCAGGGGGATGCATCCTTCTTCATTTCAAGGTTCTACATTTTTGTCAAATTGGCCAGCGCTTAAAGCGCACAAACGTCAAATTGGTCAGCGCTTTCTAGTGTAAAAAGCGCAAAAACTGCGCGCTGCGTCCACAGGGGGTCGAAACAACTGCACGAAACGCGCAGTGGGGCTCAAAAAGCGTGCGCGAAATCGCACTGCCGCACGCGCTTTGTAGTACCCTTGTACACCCTTGACCCAAGACACCTTCAGTGGCAATCTTGCAGCTATCCCCTCTTAATCAACACACGCAATCAAACTCTGGCCTGATCACCGTTTTCCAATCTTCAACATCATGCTGGAGTCTTCATAAATAAAGATCAATACAATACATTGTCTTCAGCAGTCTAGTGTTAGCCAGGGTAGTTGAAAACGCTGCGTACCGCGTCTCAAACACAGCCTTTGACTGGGTGCCTCTCGAGATGCAGATATTGGAGTCCGCCTCAACAACCATGGTATCGGCCCAAGTCCGTCTTCCAATATATAGCCTCATGCTGATACTATCAATATTCGGGCCATTTACAGACTTTGGCAGAAGTCGTTACAGACCATTAACAGAGTTCCCTCTGTAAAAGGTCTGTAACGAGGGTTTAGGAGTCCATGGAGTCTTACGCTGTCAACCGCCGTGTTAGCTTTGTCCAGGTGAAGTAGCAGACTGTCATCTACCGCCGTAAGATGGGGCTCTCTTAATACTACGCCCCAACAGGCGTTGTCATTACTTTGCCAGAGTCTTTATCAACCGTCGCAATATAACACATTCCTCTCCTAATCACCATTATTGACCTAGCACGCTTCCGAATTCAGCCTTCACTTTCTTGTCGATGTCATCCAGTTCTCCTAGGAGCTCCGTTGGCTACGATAACGTGATATACAGGTTGGGAGGGAGGGCACCATCAGTTTAATGGGTGGGGGGTGGGGAGTGGAGTGGAGTGGGGAGGGGAGGGAGGTGAGGGGTTTTGTTTTTGCGGGGAGGGGTGGGGTGGGTGTGGTGGAGGTGAAGGGAGGGGATTGTGGAGAGGTGGGTGGGAGCTTTTTTGGTTCTTTTCGTTTCTCCTGTTTCGGTGGCGAGGTGGATGGGGTCAGGGGGGTGGCTGGTGATTGTCGGATTGCCTGGCCCCTTGTGTCCCGCGGCCGCTAGCGTCTGCTCGCCGCCTTTTTTGTCTTTTTCACTTTATGGGGCTCACTTGTGCGGAGGGCCGGCGCCGAAGAGGGGTCCTTGTTTCGGGCCTGTTTATCAAGTGTTCCTCTGTGATTCTCCAACGTCGTCTCAGGAGTACTTGCCTGATCTTGAATTACCTTTCTATCAGGTGTCCCATCTTGTATCCGATTCCTGGTGTGTGGGACTCATTTAGCACGTGTTGCTTCTTGGCTCGTTCACTGCACTTTTTCTCCTCCGCTGCCGTCTCTCCCTCTTGTCGAGTGCGCTTGCTTACGTGGGGTCACCCTCCCTCTGTTTTTTTGCCTTGTTCATGGCCTGACCGGGGCCGCTGAAAGGGGTAACTTGAGTGGGGGGGGGGGGTGGGCGGAGGGGAGGGGAGCGTGGTGGGACAGGGGTGGGGAAGGGAGGGGAGGGGGAGGGGAGGGGAGGGGAGGGGAGGGGGGAGAGGGGGGGGAAGGGGCGGGGGGGAGGGGGTGGGGAGGAGATGGGTGGGAATGGGGGGTGAAGGGGAGGGGAGGGGAGGGGAGTGGGAGGCGAGGGGAGGGGAGGGGGAGGGGAGGGGAGGGGGAGGGGGAGGGGGGGGAGGGGGAGGGGAGGGGTGGGGAGGGGAGGGGAAGGGGTGAGGAGGGGAGGCGCGTGGGGAGGGGAGGGGGACGGGGAGGGAGGGGATGGCGGACGGGGATGTGAGGGAGGGGAAAGGGTGGCGAAGGGGGGGTGGTTGGGGGGGAGGGTGGGAGGGGAGGGGATGGGGAGGGTGAGAGGAGGAGGGGAGGGGGAGGGGGAGGGCGAGGGGAGGGAGGGCGAGGGGAGGGGAAGAGGAGGAGAGGGAGGGGAGGGGAGGGGCGAGGGGAGGTCGAAGGGGTCCCGTCCCCTCCTAGGAGCTCTGGGTGGCTACGATAAAGTTGAGATACAGGTTGGGAGGGGATGGCACCATCAGTTTAATTGGGAAGGAGACTTTGGTGGGATAGTGAGTGAGGCAGAGAAGTGAGGGAAAGGGGGTGTCATGAGATCCCAGCTACGATGACATGGACTAATAATATCAGTCTTTCCCCCCCACCCCCCCCCCCCCCCCCCCCCCCCCCCCCCCCCCCCCCCCCCCCCCCCCCCCCCCCCCCCCCCCCGGCCCCCCCCCCCCCCCCCCCCCCCCCCCGCGCCGCGCGGGGGGGTAAGGTAAAACCTCCATCAGTAAAACGATTGTTTGGGGTTCAGTTCATCAATTATTTTTCTTTTTAGCCCTTCCTGTCGCGGTTGGGCAAGATCCTTTAGCCTATTGGGCCTACAACTGGACTGTAATATACATACATACATACATACATACATAATCCTGTTTCGACGAATGGCTCCATGGTAGAGCTCGTTGAAATTATAAGGTGCGGTGTTCGAATCCCTACGGGTGCGCTAAAGTGTTTGCGGTGGTTGTCAAACGCCGTGGTAGCAATGCCCAGGTAAAGTAGCAGCCCGTTCTCTACCACCGTAAGACAGAGCTCCCTTAATACCACGCCCCACCAGGCGTTATCATTACATACATACATACATACATACATACATACATACATACATACATCAGGGGCGGGTGAGGGCACCACCATATTAGTAGGAGTGAGATTGCGGAGATAAATAAATAATATGCCTTATTACGAGTCATGAGGTTGAGGCAGGGGGCCAGCCTGTCTGCTTGCACTGGGGCCAACCACCAATTATTGTTGTGATATAGCCCTTGGGATAGGGGAGGGGAGGGGACCATCAGTTTATTAGGAGCATGATTTTGGTGAGAACGTGTTTGAGCAAGTGGGGGGGAGAGTGGGTGAGAGAGTGAGAAGAGTTCAATGTTATTTATAGCTCCTAGGAGTTCCTTCGGCTATGATGACGTGAGGGTGGGACAGTGCGCGTGTAGACCATTAGTTTTGAGCAGCCTTAAAGTAAAAAAGAGGGGGAAAGAAGAGAGAGGGACACAAAAAAAAGAAAAATAAAAATGAAAAAAAAAAAACAAAAAAGAAAAAAAAAAAAAAAAAAAGAAATATAAAAAAAAAAAAAAAAAAAAAAAAAAAAAAGAAAAATAGAAAAAAAAGAAAATAATGAAAAAAAGAAAAAATAAATAAAACAGAAAAGGAAAAGAAATAAAAAAAAGAAAGAAAAAAAAAAAAAAAAAGGAAAAAGAAAAAAAAAAATATAAGAACAAAAAAAAAGAAACAGCTAATTTAAAAATAAAGAAAAAAAAAAAAAAAATATAATCAGAAATGAAAAATAAAAAAAAAAAAAAAGAAAAAAACAAAAAAAAAAAAAAAAAAAAATAAAAAAAATCGAAAAAACAAAAATAGAGACAAGAAACAAAAAAAAAAAAGAAAAGAAAGAAAAAAAGAAAAAAAAAAACAAAAAAACAAAAAAGAAAGAAAAAGCAAGCAAAAAAAAAAAAAAAAAAAAAAAAGAAAAAAAATAAAAAAGAAAAAAAAAGAAAACAACAAAAAAAGATAAAAAAAAAAAAAAAAGAAAAAAAAAAAAGATAAGAAATTTAAAAAATAAACAAAAAAAAAAAAAAAAAAAAAAAAATAAAAAAAAAAAAAAAAAAAAAGAAAAAAAAACAAAAACAAAAAAACAAAACAAAGAAAAAAAAAACAAAAATAAAAAAAAAACAAAAAAAAAAAAAAAAAGAATCAAACAAAAAGGAAAAACTAAAAAATTAAAAAAAAATAAGAAAAAAAAAGAAAAAAAAAAAAAAAACAACAACCCACCCCCCCCCCACACCCGCCCACCCCCCACCCCCCCCACCCACCCCCCACCACCCCCCCCCCCCCCACACCACCCCCCCCCCCTCCTTGGACACCTACTCCACACACTGGTTGTAAAAAAATACCAAAAGCCAGCAAGCAGCTCCAGAGGTTGGAGTCACGTATGGTTATCGTGTGCCTTCACCACCAACCCACCCACATTGTTATATGAAATGCCAAAAAAAGGCCAAGCAGCCTTCAGAGGCGGGAGCCACGTATGGCCTTCTCTGCCACCACCCACCAACATTGTTATAAATGCACAAAAGACAAGCAGCTCAGAGGCTGGAGCCACGTATGGCTTATCTGCCACCCACCCACCCACATTGTTATAAATGCAAAAGCGCAAGCAGCCTCAGAGGCTGGAGTCGTGTATGAGCCTATCTTTCTTCCTCCCACCCACACACCTACATTGTTGTACACATAAAAATGAAGAGCAAGCCAGCTAGAGGCTGGACGAGTGTAGTGGTGCTTATTCAGGTATGCCCCCCCCAACCCCCCACACCCCCCCCCCCCTCCCCCGCACCCCCCCCCCCACACACACACACACATTGTTGTAAATGTAAAAGCGCAAGCATGCAAGCCTCAAGAGGATGGGATGTCGGTATGATGCTGATCGTTCTCCTCCCACCCATCAACACCTACAGGTTGTTTGTACTACATAACAAATGTGCAAGCTAGCTCAGAGGCTGGAGGCCATGTTATGGCTTTCGAGTCTGCACCCAAAAACAAACATAACACCCCCCCAAACATGACCCCCTCCCCCCCCCCCCCACCCCCTCTCCCCCCCACCCCCACCCTACCGCGTTCCAAAAGCCCCACACACAGCCACCCACCCCCCCTCCCCCCCCACCTCCCACCCCCTATAACAGCAACTAATAACACTACAACACACTATTGTTATAAGTGTAAAAATATGGAAAAGGAGCAGTTGCCAGCTCAGATGATGGGTATATGATGGATGAAGGCTAACTTATCAGTATTCCTTCCTCCTGCACCACACCCCTACAATGTTTGTATCACCGTAATAAAGAGCTATAGTCAAGCCTCAAGAGGAGTTTTGAGGCCATGTTGGGATTTATACAGTCCTGACCTACCCCCCTCCCAAAGGGAGGAAAAACACAAAATAAAAAAGAAAAAAAAAAAAAAAAAAAAAACAACGAATAAAAAAAAAAAAAAAAAAAAACAAAAAAAAACAAAAAAACAAAAAACACAATTAAAAAAAAAAACAAACAAAAAAAAAAAATCCCCCTCCCCCCCCCCCCCCCCCCCCCCCCCGAACCCCCCCCCCCCCCCCCCCCCCCCCCCCCCCGCCCGCCCCCCCCCATCCCCCCGCCCCCCCCCCCCCCCCCCACAAGCAACATCATCCACACCACGACACGATTGTTGGTAGCTGTAAAATCCGCAAGCGCTCAGAGGATGGGCCTGTTGTATATAGACCATTCGTATGCCCCCCCCCCCTGCACACCCCCCCCCCCCTACCCGCCCCCCCACCCCCCACCACCCCAACCCCCCAACCCCCACACCCCCCCCCCCCCCCCCCCCCCCCACCCCATTGCCCAATTTCTTCATTAGCCATGTCCTGCTGGGGGTGCGGCAGCTAACACGATGGCACTTAGCCACTGCTTCAAATCCTTCTCCTGCATGCTCGTACAATCTTGAGAGACAAGATAACGACTGCATGTATGTCGTACCTGCGTATGTAGGTGTTAGGTGGGGTGGGTGGTGGTAGGGGTGGGTGGGGTGGGTGGTGGTGGTGGTGGTGGGGGGGGGGAGGGGTGGGTGGGGTGGGTGGGTGGGGTGGGGGGGGGTGGTAGTAGGGGGTGGTGGTGGTGGGGTGGGGGTGGTGGTGGTGGGGGCAGCAGAACAAGGCGACTGTGACGTACTACCTGATGCGTGACAACAAGAGGCAGATGACGGCGAGTGGGGACAGGGCTAAGGACTTGGTGTTACAGTTACAGTTTTGGGGTGTTTTCTTCAATGTCGTGCTTTCATTTACAGTGTGACAGGGCTTAGGGCTTAGCGTTACGGTTCCAGGTTTAGGGTGGTTTCTACGATACGGAACATGCATTGACGGCGTTACAGGGCCTAGGGCTTGGGGCTTAGGATTTAGTGTTTCAGGTGTTATCGATGATACCGTACCTGCATCGACGATGGGACACGGGTTGAGGCTTGGGGCTATCTGCGTAGTCTAACCCCCAAACCCTACAACCATAATCTGTTGCACGAATGCGAGTTCGTTTGTGTCCAGTTCATCAGGATTATGCTAAACAACAACTCTCTTCTGATAATCTACCATTGATCTTGATTTTTGGAGATATGCCATTATGTCCCTTTGGCCAAAGGTGGCTACCCCTGGATTGCACTAACCATCCATCCATCCATCCATCCACCCGCCCATCCATCAGTCAATACATCCACCCACCCATCCATCAGTCTATCCATCCATCGGCCTATCCATCCACACATCCCCTCATCCATCCATCCATCCATCCACCCACTAATCCATCCTCTCATCCATCCGTCCATCCATCAATTTAAACATCCATTTATCCTATCATCCATCCATCCATAGATCCTCTCATCTACCCATCCATCCACCTATCCACACATCAATTTATTATTCCATATATCCTCTCATCCATCCATCCACTCATCCATATTTCCATCCACGCACCCATCCATCCATCCACGCATCCATCCATCTACCCATCCATATTTCCATCTTTCAATCCACTCACCCATCTACCCAGTACCCACCCATCCATTCATCTTTCCATCCATCCATCTACCCGCCCATCCATATTTCTATCCACACACATTCATCCATCCATCCATCTACCCACCCACTCATCCATCCATCCATTCATCCAACCATCCATCTACCCACAGATCCATATTTCTATCCACACACACCCATCCATCCATCTTTCCATCCACGCATCCATCCATCCATGTACCCGCCCATCCACGCATCCATGTACACATCCATCCATCTTTCCATCCACGCATCCATCCATCCATGTACCCGCCCATCCACGCATCCATGTACACATCCATCCATCTTTACATCCACGCATCATCCATCCATGTACCCGCCCATCCACGCATCCATGTACACATCCATCCATCTTTCCATCCACGCATCCATCCATCCATGTACCCGCCCATCCACGCATCCATGTACACATCCATCCATCTTTCCATCCACGCATCCATCCATCCATGTACCCGCCCATCCACGCATCCATGTACACATCCATCCATCTTTCCATCCACGCATCCATCCATCCATGTACCCGCACATCCACGCATCCATGTACACATCCATCCATCTTTCCATCCACGCATCCATCCATCCACTCATCCAAATTTCCATCCATCTACCCATCCATCCATTCATCTTTCCATCTTTCCATCCACTCACACATCCATCCATCCATCTACCCACCCATCCATTAATCTTTCCAGTCTTCCTCCACTCATACAGTTATCGCCGTCCATCTGCATAGACACACGGAAAAGACACACAGCCATGGACCCATGAGCCAGATGCCCAGCCCGCAGCCAGCCAGCCACTCATCAAAAGGTCCATCCACGGATCCAGCCAGCCAGAGGATAACCCCATCCCCATCCATCCTTGTACCCATCCATCCATATACCCAACCATCCACCCATCCATTCAGGTACCCATCCAGTTATCCATCCATCCATATTCCCAACCATCCACACATCCATCCATGTACCCATCCATACATACCACAGCTTCAAGTTAACACTCGCTTGATAAATGATTAAACGACCGAGTTTTATTTGCTGGGCAAGCCCTTGTAGCCTATTCGGTTACCCCTGAACTGCAACATACAAACCTACAACGACTGGTACTTGCCCCTTCCTTCCGATGCGTATAAACAATCGCCATGATCTCAGCGCCCAACTAGTTAAGCAAGTCCTTGCATCATATTTGGCTACCCCTGGACTGCAACATGCAAACATACACACCCACACAGGCTTAGAGTTGCCACTTACTTGAGGAATTCTGAAACTATTGCCTGCATCTCAATTATCGACAAGTTAATCAAGTTCATATAGCCTCTTTGGCTACCCCTGGACTGCAACATGCAAACATGCGAACCTACACAGGCTTATGTTTGTCACGTACTTAAGAAATTCCTACACGATCTCCATCTTCACGTGACCTTCCTAGTTAAGCAAGGCCCTGTAGCCTTGTTGGCTGCCCCTGGAATGTATCACACAAACCTACACAGGCTTATGTTAGCCACTTACTTGCAAAATTCTGACACGACTGACCTAGATCTCGACACCCAACAAGTTAGTCAAGCTCATGTAGCCTCTTTGGCTACCCCTGGACTGTAACATACAAACCTACACAAACAAACCTACACAAGCTTATGTTTGCCACTTGCTTGAGTAATTCCAACACGACTGACCTAGATGTCAACACCCAAGGAGTACAACAAGTCGCTGTTGCCTCTTTGGCTACCCCTGGACTGTAAGATACACACCTACAAAGGCTTACAGTTGCCACTTCCTTGAGAATTTTTCACACGACTGACCTAGTTCTCAACTCCCACTTATAGTTTGGGAACGGCAACTAAAATTAGTGTTTGGAAAACTAATATTAACTAATATTATTATAGTTTCACAATAATATTAGTTTTTAAAATAAATTCAAAATCCTGGGGAGACAGCTTGTCAGTCTAATATTAACTAACATTAACTAATATGATTAATTCACTAATATTAACGAACTTTGCCTTTCCCTACTTGTAGTTGCCACTCACTTGAGAAATTCTGACACAAGCGCCTTTGTATCAGCATCCAAATAGTTTGGGTCAGACAACCTGAAGTGGCGAGGGTAGGTTGCGATGTTGAGCACAATAAAAATAAAAAAGTGGTAAGGGTAGGATGCCACGTTGAGTATGATACAAACTAAAAACAACGAACAGTGGTTAGGGTAGGATGCAACGTGAAAGCAAGACTGGCACAATCACTTTTGTATCAGCATCCAAATAGTTTGGGTCAGACAACCTGAAGTAGTGAGGGTAGGTTGGCATGTTATGCAAATTAAAACACAATACAGAACCTGCATTGTTGAGGGTAAGATGCCAGGTTCAAGCAAGACTGACACAATCGCCTTTGTATCAGCATCAAAATAGTTTGGGTCAGACAACCTAAAGTTGCGAGGGTAGCTTGCGATGTTGAGTATAATAAGAATAAAAAACAACCAAAAGCGGTGAGGGTAGGATGCCACATTGAGTATAATACAAACTACAAACAACCAACAGTGGTTAGGGTAGGATGCAACGTGAAAGCAAGACTGGCACGATTGCCTTTGTATCAGCATCCAAATAGTTTGGGTCAGACAACCTGAAGTAGTGAGGGTAGGTTGGCGTGTTATGCGAATTAAAACACAATACAGAACCTGAATTGTTGAGGGTAAGGTGCCAGGTTCAAGCAAGACTGACACGAGTGCCTTTGTATCAGCATCCAAATAGTTTGGGTCTGACAATCTGTGTTGGTGAGGGTAGGTTGCGATGTTGAGCATAATAAAAATAAAAAAGTGGTAAGGGTAGGATGCCACGTTGTGTATAATACAAACTAAAAACAACAAACAGTGGTTAGGGTAGGATGCAACGTGAAAGCAAGACTGGCACGATCACTTTTGTATCAGCATCCAAATAGTTTTGGGTCAGACAACCTGGAGTGGTTAGGGTAGGTTGATGTGTTATGCAAATTAAAACACAATACAAAACCTGCATTGTTGAGGGTAAGACGCCAGGTTCAAGCAAGACTGACACGAGTGCCTTTGTATCAGCATCCAAATAGTTTGGGTCTGACAATCTGTGTTGGTGAGGGTAGGTTGACGTGTTATGCAAACTTAAACACAATAAACGAACTGCATTGTTGAGGGTTAGATGCAGCGTTAAAGCAAGACTGACACAAGTGCCTTCACATCCAAATAGTTGAAGGCAGATAACCTGTGTTGGTGATGGTAGGTTGACGTGTTATGCAAATTAAAACACAACAAACGAACTGCATTGTTGAGGGTAGGATGCAATGCTAAAGCAAGACTGACACAAGTGCCTTTGTATCAGCATCCAAATAGTTGAAGTCAGAGAAACTGAAGGGAGGGTAGGATGTGTTGGTGAGGTTAGCTTGCGATGTTGAGCATAATAAAAAGGAAAACCCGACCAAACGTGGGGAGGATACAGTGTTTTTTATTTCAGATATCTGTAGTCCAGGTTGAGTAGCTACATGGGCTACTCAACCCTGATTTCAGGATAGTTGCGTAGCCATCGCATAACAGAGCGCAAAGCACGGATCCTGGTGGGGTCGGGGGGCAGCGCGTCCCGATATCGGGGGGTCCGGGTGGCGTAGCATTCTACGGAATGGCGACGCGTCGTCGAAAAATGAAACACTGGGAGGGTAGGATGCCACCTTGAGTATGTTACAATAAAAAAACAACCATAAGTGGTGAGGGTAATATGCCTCGTTATGCATAAATGAACACATCAGTTACATTTATACGAATTAATACAATAAAAAGTAAACAACGATTGTGTTAAAACAGTTGGACACAACTACAATCCAGGTACGTGCGTTGCATTAGGCTTTACATAAGGGTTAGCATCGAGGTGATGCATGCTGGCTCCAATCGAGTACAGTTAAGCCACAACCCAGACATAATATGCTATCCCATGCATACACCCAAGAAACAAGTATTTTATTGTTATAGATAAAAAGATAACCCTAAGATACAAATAATGAACCCTAAGATACAAATTACCCTAAGATACAAATTACTGATAACCCAAATCAGTGAATTATGGGATATCAGTAATGGGATAGCAGTGATGCATGCTGGCTTCTATCCAGTACAGTTAAGCCACAACCCAGACATAATATGCAAATAATGGATGGATGGATAGATGGATGGATGGATAGATGGAAGGATGGATGGATGGATAGATGGATGGACGTATGGATGGACGGATGGATGAATGGATGGATGGATGGATGGATGGATGGATGGATGGATGGATGGATGGACGGATGGATGGATGGATGGATGGATGGATGGATGGATGGATGGATGGATGGATGGATGGACGGATGGATGGATGGATGGATGGATGGACGGACGGATGGGATGGATGGATGGATGGATGGATGGATGGATGGATGGATGGACTTCTCCCCTTTCTATACGTATGCATACGTATGACACTCAAATCACATTAAATCCACACACACACACATGCAAGCAAGTAAGCACGGTGCACACGTTGAATTAGGGTTTGCATTGAGGTGTTCCATAATGGCTCCTGCCCTTTTTACACGCATGCGTACCAATCAGGGTAATTCAAAGCGCGCGCTTTTGCGCTTTTGAGCGCTGACTTTTTGACCCCCTCTGCGCTTTAAGCGCAGTTTTTTGCAACTCCCTGTGGGCGCAGCAAGCAATGTTTGCGCTTTTTGCACTAGAAAGCGCAGTTTTTTTGCTTTCAAGTGCGCTAAAGCGCTGGCCAATATGACAATTTGAAGTACCCTGGTACCAATTACACTGAAACCAAATTAAATCTACACACACATGCAAGCAAGTAAACACGGTGCGTACGTTGAATTGGGGTTTGCATTGAGGTGTTCCATGTTGGCTTCTCCCCTTTCTAAAGGCATGCAGGCCAATTACACTCCAACCACATTAAATCCACACACATGCAAGCAAGTAAACACGGTGCTTACGTTGAATTGGGGTTTGCATTGAGGTGTTCCATGTTGGCTTCTCCCCTTTCTAAAGGTATGTAGGCCAAGTACACTCCAACCACATTAAATCCACACACATGCAAGCAAGTAAACACGGTGCGTACGTTGCATTGGGATTTGCGTTGAGGTGTTGCATGTTGGTTCCAGCCCTCGCTACCGTGCCTTCACTTTTTTCCTTTGTCCTCAATCCAGGATCCAGGTCAAAGACTGCTTTCATGGCCCTAGAAAAAAGATCCATACGACTGGTGATCCCAACCTGCAGTTGGTTTGGTTTGGTTTGATTGGGTTTGGTTTGGTTGGGTTGGGTTAGGATACGGCTGGTGATCCATACCTGAAGTTGATTTGGTTTGGTTTGGTCAGGATAGAAGGCGGCTTGTGATCCCAACCTGCAGTTGGTTTGGTTTGGTTTGGTTGGTTTTGGTTTGGTTTTGGTTTGGTTTGGTTAGGATAGGATGCGGCTAATGATCCCAACCTGCTGTTGGTTTGGTTTGGTTTGGTTTTGTTGGGTTGGGTTAGGATAAGATGCGGCTGGTGATCGGAACCTGCAGTTGCTTTGGTTTGGTTGAGATAGGTTAGGATAGGATGCTGCTGGTGATCTCAACCTGCAGTTGGTTTGGTTTGGTTTGATCGGGTTTGGTTATGATTGGGTCTGTTTATCTTGGAATGAGTACATATCCATAAGGCTGGTAATACCGATCTGCAGTTGGTTTGGTTTGGTTGAGATACGTTTGGTTTGGATCGGTTTGGTCTGGTTTGGGATGGGATTATTTGGTTTTGTTTGGATTGGTTTTGTTTGGGATGACTAGATTAGGTTTGCAGAATAACATATCCATACGACTTGTGGACCCTATCTGCAGCTGGTTTGGTTTAGTTGGGATAGGTTTGATTGGGTTGGATCACAACTGCAGTTGTTTTGGTTTGGTTGGGATAGGTTTGATTGGGTTGGTTTGAATCCCTTAACCAAAACCTTAAACTTGGTTTGGTTTGGGATGGGATGATTTGGTTTGTTTACCTTGGAATGTGTACTTATCCATATTGCTGGTGATACCAATCTGCAGTTGGTTTGGCTTGATTGGTTTGAGTTTAGTTTGGTTTGGTTAGGATTGATTTTGTGTGTTTTGGGATGGGATGATTTGGGTTGGTGAGGTCTGGATTAGTTTGGTCTGGTTTGGTCTGGTTAGGATAGGTCTGGTTAGGATAGGTCTGGTTTGGGAAGACTAGATTAGGTTTGCACTATAAGAGATACATACGACGTGATCCTCAACTGCAGTTGGTTTGGATTGGTTTGGTTTGGTTAGGATACATTTGGTTTGGTTAGGATTTGTTTGGTTCGGTTTGGTTAGGATTCGTTTGGTTTGGTTAGGATTTGTTTGGTTTGGTTTGGTTAGGATTCGTTTGGTTTGGTTAGGATTCGTTTGGTTTGGTTATGATTGGTTTGGTTAAAATACGTTTTGTTTGTTTGGTTTTGTTAGGTTTTTTTGTTGCTTGGATTGGTTTGGTTAGGATATGTTTGGTTTGTAAGAATCAAGACAATGGACTGAAAGAGACTGAAATAGAGTCTCCGACATGATTCAAATCCACGAGAAATGGATTGAAATGGATTAAAATGGTTGGATAAGTTTGGTTAGGATACGTTTGGTTTGTAGGAATCAAACAAATTGATTACAATTATTGGATTGGTTTGGTTAGGATACGTGTGGTTTGTGGGAATCAAGAAAATGGATTGAAATTGACTGCATGACTGACAATCTGAATCCAAAACTAACGTTATAATTCAAAATCTGAATTCAAATCCAAAGGTTGAATCCAAATCCAATGTTTGAATTGTGACTCACCACTGGGGGTTGGCTATGTTATATAATATTAGTGAATAAATAATATTACCGTACTGCTTGCAAAATTTAACGCTTTAAATTGACGGGAGCAACCGTCAAATCGTGGCGTACGGAATAGATAACGAAACGAAAAAGCCGTCAACCTCAAATCACGTGCGATATTACTTGGGTAGGGCTTCGACTTGGATAGGGCTTACTACCGGCAACGAACCTAGGCTCCTCCCGACCGGACAAAACGGAGCAGTGGTCGACAAGGCCGCCTTTCTCATTTCATGGCTCAGCCCCTCGACAGATCCCCAGAGGGACGTTTACGCCCTCTAATAGCTCCAACTCACAAGGAGCAAAGGACCCTGTGGGTTTTTTTTGACCGGGTAGAGCCAGGGCTGATCACCGTCACCAACAAAGAGGTGAATCGAGTTGCAGCCGAAGCTCGAGATGCTGTCGTTCGCAACCCATCGACTACCTCTGCGAAGACGAGCAGCAAGTGTTTCACTAAGAGGGCAGTTAATTTCATGCAGACGCTGGGTTACCTCCTAGACGGGTCTGAGCTCAAAACTAGACCCCACAAGAAGAAGTATGTGACCTGGGAGCCCTTTCACAAGCTTCTGGCCATCGAAAGGCACATAACTCTCAACTCCAACTGGCTACTCAGACCTTCCAATGAAAGGTTCCATTTGGGAAGCATTGAGCCCAGTGTGAACAGCCTCAATGCTTGCCCTTCTAGGTCGCTGAGCAACACATGAACATATGTTATGCTTATGCTTATGGCATTAACTGAGCAAGAGATAATTTTAGGACTGAATGGAAACGATTGGATGTCTCATTCTAGTTATTTCAAGGAGTACCGGTAGTGTTATGCTGAACAAGATGTTGGGATCATTGCAGTATTATATGTACACTCCTTGCAGGTCCTAGAACAGTGTACCCTAATATTGCACCATGAACCATGAACCAGTGTAACATGATTAAGTACAAACTTTCAGTTGCATAAATGGATTTGATTAAAATGGAAACCGTCAAATGTGTAACGTCAATTTATATTCCTATTAAAAAAACGTCAAACGTAAACCGTCAATTTATAATAAACACACTCAAAAAAGCCGTCAAATTTTGCAAGCGTTTAAGAAGTCAGACGAGCCGTCTCACAAAAAATCGGATTTATTTTAAAAACTAATATCATTGTGACACAGTAATAATATTTGTTAATATTACTTTTTCAAACACTAATATTAGTTGCCCTTCCCTAGCCATATTTACTTTGCCCGGAGACGGTGAGCAGCCTGAAGGCTGATAGACTATGTAATCAAACCACACCAAACCAAACCCAGTATTAGGGCTGTCAAGCCACCAACACCTCATGCCCCCCCCTTTTTCTATTTTGGGGCACGCTTAGCAGCTTCTAGACAGCTCCTTTTCCCTGTCCTTGGGCCAAACCTGAAGCTAGCTACCAACACCTCATGCCCTCCCTGTTTCTTTTGGGGGCTACGCTTAGCAGCTTCTAGACAGCTCCCTTTCCCTGTCCTTGGGCCAAACCTGAAGCTAGCTACCAACACCTCATGCCCTCCCTGTTTCTTTTTGGGGCTACGCTTAGCAGCTTCTAGACAGCTCCCTTTCCCTGTCCTTGGGCCAAACCTGAAGCTAGCTACCAACACCTCATGCCCTCCCTGTTTCTTTTTGGGGCTACGCTTAGCAGCTTCTAGACAGCTCCCTTTCCCTGTCCTTGGGCCAAACCTGAAGCTAGCTACCAACACCTCATGCCCTCCCTGTTTCTTTTTGGGGCTACGCTTAGCAGCTTCTAGACAGCTCCCTTTCCCTGTCCTTGGGCCAAACCTGAAGCTAGCTACCAACACCTCATGCCCTCCCTGTTTCTTTTGGGGGCTACGCTTAGCAGCTTCTAGACAGCTCCCTTTTCCTGTCCTTGGGCCAAACCTGAAGCTAGCTACCAACACCTCATGCCCTCCCTGTTTCTTTTTGGGGCTACGCTTAGCAGCTTCTAGACAGCTCCCTTTCCCTGTCCTTGGGCCAAACCTGAAGCTAGCTACCAACACCTCATGCCCTCCCTGTTTCTTTTTGGGGCTACGCTTAGCAGCTTCTGGACAGCTCCCTTTCCCTGTCCTTGGGCCAAACCTGAAGCTAGCTACCAACACCTCATGCCCTCCCTGTTTCTTTTTGGGGCTACGCTTAGCAGCTTCTAGACAGCTCCCTTTCCCTGTCCTTGGGCCAAACCTGAAGCTAGCTACCAACACCTCATGCCATCCCTGTTTCTTTTTGGGGCTACGCTTAGCAGCTTCTAGACAGCTCCCTTTCCCTGTCCTTGGGCCAAACCTGAAGCTAGCTACCAACACCTCATGCCCTCCCTGTTTTCTTTTTGGGGCTACGCTTAGCAGCTTCTGGACAGCTCCCTTTCCCTGTCCTTGGGCCAAACCTGAAGCTAGCTACCAACACCTCATGCCCTCCCTGTTTCTTTTTGGGGCTACGCTTAGCAGCTTCTAGACAGCTCCCTTTCCCTGTCCTTGGGCCAAACCTGAAGCTAGCTACAAACACCTCATGCCCCCCCTGTTTCTTTTGGGGGCTACGCTTAGCACCTTCTAGACAGCTCCCTTTCCCTGTCCTTTGGCCAAACCTGAAGCTAGCTACCAACACCTCATGCCCCCCCTCCCTGTTTGCCCTTCCCCACTCACCACGGCAAACTTGTGGATCATATTGTGGATGGCCCCATCCAAGTGCTCCTGGGTGACCTGTGGTATTCACAGATAAATACATATTTGACTTTATTGTGAATATATATATATGAAATTGATCGGAAAGAACGCTGTATCAACACTGTACCAACGCTGTACCAATGCTGTACCAACGCTGTACCATCACTGTATCAACGCTGTATCAACGCTGTACCAACGCCGAAGCATGTGATATGAGTGAAGTAGACCGATTATTTTAGTTCATGACCAAACAGGGTACTACAAAGTGTGCGCGGCGACGCAATTTCGCACACGATTTTTGAGCCCCACTGCGTGTTTTGCGCAGTTTTTCAACCCCCTGTGGACGCAGCGCGCAGTTTTTGCGCTGTTTGCACTACAAAGTGCTGACCAATTTGACGTTTGTGCGCTTGAGGTGCTGACCAATTTGACAAAATGTAGTATCCTGTGACCAAATCCTTAAAGCACATCTGGATATGATGATGCAATTCGCCTGCTCGCCGTCTTTGGTACTACAAATACATTGACCTGGGAAAAAGGACCCACTCTCTCATCCTTCCATCCGCTTGCACGACTCCACTTCTTTGATCCATATTTGACTTAGAACCTTCTTTGGCGGTCTTTGTATCCTTAGGGGGCCACTCCAAAGAGTTGTTAGTTCTTAGAGTTTATTTTGTTTTGTTTTCTTTTAGGTGAGGTCATTTAGCAAACCTCCGATCAAAATAGACCAGTCAGTTCCCAAAACCAGTTCCCAAAACCAGTCAGTTCCCAAAACCAGTTCCCAAAGTCAGTTCCCAAAACCAGTTCCCAAAACTAGTTCCCAAAACCAGTTCCCAAAACCAGTTCCCAAAACCAGTTCCCAAATCCAGTTCCCAAAGTCAGTTCCCGCAACCAGTTCCTGCAACCAGTTCCCAAAACCAGTTCCCATAACCAGTTCCCAAAACCAGTTCCCAAAACCAGTTCCCAAAGTCAGTTCCCAAAACCAGTTCCCAAAACCAGTTCCCAAAACCAGTTCCCAAAGTCAGTTCCCAAAACCAGTTCCCAAAACCAGTTCCCAAAACCAGTTCCCAAATCCAGTTCCCAAAGTCAGTTCCCGCAACCAGTTCCCAAAACCAGTCAGTTCCCAAAACCTCCAAATAAGGAAGGCATAACCATGAATTTTCTACTTATTATTTACGTTAGCAAACAACCTCTTAAACTTTGGGCCAACCACCTCAGGGGCCCTACCTGGGCACCCGACTCTTTTTGCATACTTTGTTTCAATTTACATCGTTGGGGGGAAGCTAGCAATTTAGTCGAGCAACATAAGTAACAGACACAGGCAGGCAGGAGTTACTTTGGCAGTTAACTCCTACTGTTAGCTCCCTTGCTTAGGAGAGGCCCTTCCAAAGGCTGGCCCTGCCTTTCTCACGCCACTTCTTCGCGCATTTCTCTTTTTGGCGGAGCCACCCCTCCTGGGGGGCGGGAGCCCCCAGGGTCACCCCGTTGTCCGTTTGTTCGTTTATGCGTGCGACTGACGACCGACTCGAAGCGCCAGCCAACGGTCTCGTACACAGCAGCCGATGGCCTCGTAATAACTGGCTTCGGTTCGCTCAATTCCGTTGCCAACACTCTCTGCCGATTTTCGTCGCTTGCTAAGCTGCCTCGGATTTGTCACAATTCAGGGCGGAATCTTGTCACAGCTGTCTTAGTTATATCCGCAAGGCTCATCGGTGGTGGCTGTTGCCTAAAAGGTACGCAGAAGCTACCCAGAAGCTGCTACGTGTAGCCCAAAACATATTCATTGATGTGAGGGCTCACCATTCGGGGCGGACTCTTGTCACAGCTGCATTGGTTGTATCCGCAAGGCTCATCAGTGGTGGCTGTTGCCTAGAAGCCACCCAGAAGCTACCTAGAAGCTGCTACGTGCAGCCCAAAACATATTCATTGATGTGAGGGCTCACCATTCGGGGCGGACTCTTGTCGCAGCTGCATTGGTTGTATCTGCAAGGCTCATCGGTGGTGGCTAGAAGCTACCCAGAAGCTACCTAGAAGCTGCTACGTGCAGCCCAAAACATAAGCATTTATGTGAGGGCTCACCATTCGGGGAGGAATCTTGTCACAGCTGTCTTGGTTATATCTGCAAGGCTCATCAGTGGTGGCTGTTGCCCAAAAGTCATCCCCGAACAGCATGCGGGTCTGGAAATGAGGGGGCAGGTGATATGAAGGGGTGTGCGTATAGATGACGCAAACAAGCAGGCGAGGAGGAAGGCAGGTAGACAGGGAAAACAGGCAGAAGCAAAGCACGCACGCAGGCACGCGAGCCGGCAACCACACACCCAGGCAGGCAATCAATTAATCAAGCACAAACACATGCAGGCAAGCAGGCAAACAGGCAAGCAAGGAAACTAGCAAGCGCACACAGGCAGGCAGGCAGGCAGGCAGGCAGGAAGTAAGCAAGCAGGCAGGCACACACACAGGCACTCAATTAATCAAGCATGCACACATGCAGGCAAGCAGGCAAACAGGCAAGCAAGGAAGCTAGCAAGCGCACACACAGGCAGGCAGGCACACATGCACACAGGCAAGCAAGAACACACACACGTAGGTAGGCAGGCAAGTAAGCTCGCAGACAGGCACACACGCAGGCACTCGATTAATCACGCACGCACACATGCAAGGTAAGCATGCACAAAAACAGGTGCACAATAAAGCTAGCAGGTGCACATGCAGGCACACATGCACACAGGTAAGCAAGAACACACACACGGAGGTAGGCAGGTGAACATGCAGGCAGGCAGGCAGCAAGTAAGCACGCAGACAGGCACACACGCAGGCACTCAATTAATCACGCACGCACACATGCAAGGTAAGCATGCACAAACACTGGTGCACAAGGAAGCTAGCAGGTGCACATGCAGGCACAAATGCACACAGGTAAGCAAGAACACACACACGTAGGTAGGCAGGTGAACATGCAGGCAGGCAGGCAGGAAGTAAGCAAGCAGGCAGGCACACACACAGGCACTCAATTAATCAAGCATGCACACATGCAGGCAAGCAGGCAAACAGGCAAGCAAGGAAGCTAGCAAGCGCGCACACAGGCAGGCAGGCACACATGCACACAGGCAAGCAAGAACACACACACGTAGGTAGGCAGGCAAGTAAGCTCGCAGACAGGCACACACGCAGGCAATCGATTAATCACGCACACACATGCAAGGTAAGCATGCACAAAAGTAGGTGCGCAAGGAAGCTAGCAGGTATGCATGCAGCCAGGCACACCTGCACACATGCACACAGGCAAGCAAAAACACAAACACGGAGGTGGGCAGGCAAACATGCAGGCAGGCAGGCAGGCAGGCAGGCAGGCAGGCAGGCAGGCAGGCAGGCAAGCAAGCACGCACACACCCAGGTAGGCAGACATGCAGGCAGGCTGGCAGGCAAGCAAGCACGCAGGCACATGCACAGGCTAGCAGACAGACTGACTGACAGACTGACAAACGATAGACAGACAGACTGACAGACAGAAAGACAGACAGGAAGACAGGCCGATAGACAGACAGACAGACAGACAGACAGACAGACAGACAGACAGACAGACAAACAGACAGACAGACAAACAGACAGGAAGACAGACAGACAGACAGACAGACAGACAGACAGACAGACAGATAGACAGACAGACAGACAGACAGACAGACAGACAGACAGACAGACAGACAGGAAGACAGGCCGATAGACAGACAGACAGACAGACAGACAGACAGACAGACAGACAGACAGACAAGACAGACAGACAGACAGACAGACAGACAGACAGACAGACAGGAGTATAGGTCCGATATACAGACGACTACAAACAGACATGGCCCGATTACAGACAGACAGAACAGACAGACGACAGACGAACAGACAGACAACACAGACAGACAACAAGACAGACAGACAGAAAACACGACAACATACAGACAGACAGAACAAGACAGACATGAGACTACAGACAACACCAGACAGACAACAGACAGACAGAACAACAGACGACATACGTGAAGGACATACCGGAAACAGACATGCTTATAGACAGACTTAAGCTGACGACAGACAGACAGACAGCACAGAAGAACAGACTTCAGACAACAGACAGGCAGACCGACAGACATACCGCAGACAGAACAACAGACAGACAGGGCTAGGCCGATAACAGACAGACAGGCAGACAGACAGGCCTATAGACAGACAGACATACCAACAGACAGACAGACAGACAGACAGACAACCCCTACATAAAGACGCAGAAAGACAGACAACAGACAGACAGACAGACAGACAGACAGACAGACAGACGGGAAGACAGACAGGAAAACAGACAGGCTGATAGGCAGACTGACAGACAGACAGACGGACAGACGGACTGGCAGACAGACAAATATACGGACGGACGGACGGACGGACGGACGGACGGATGGATTGACCAACCAACCAACCGACCGACAGACATGGCAAAGTACGCACCTGGAGATTGTCCATACCCATGGTCGCTCCACCACTTGCCAACAAACGAATGAAAGTAGGGAAATCACTGCACGATAGAAGGGCAGTAGAGAAGCAATATAAGTAGGGAAGTAATGAAGGGAAGGAATGTAAGCAGGGAAGCAATGAAAGTAGGGAAGTGATGAAGGAAAGTAGGGAAGCAATACAAGTAGGGAAGCAATACAAGTAAGGAAGCAATACAAGTAGGGAAGTGATGAAGGGAAGTAGGGAAGCAATACAAGTAGGGAAGGCACGCGGAAAATGTTGGCAGAGAGTGCTGGCTATCGGAGCGACAGGTGGCAACAGTATAGAGTGCATTGGACTGAAGCCAGGGTTTACGAGACAGTTAGGTTCAGGGTGTCTTGTTTCTGTGGTCAGACAGACAACGCGGTGACCCTGGGGGCTCCAGCCCCCCAGAAGGGGGGACTCCGCTAAACATAATGGAACAATAGCTTTGTACGTGCTTGCGCCCACAGCAGCACCCTCTGGACCCCCCTAGGGTCCCGGGGCTGAAGCCCTAAGTTCCACCCGTGTCTCTCTCCGTCTTTCCGTGAATTTGTAACTCCGTCTGTCCAGGCGTTTGAACGATCCCGGGCACTTCCGCCCCCAAACAATTAGCTCATAGTTGGATTGCCCATGGCTAGAGTTATCAGCATCGCGGCGGTCAAGATCCTTCGCAAACGTTGTTCAATGATTTGTAGCTTTATCCGCTACGAGTAGCTACTTTCTCCACTACTTTCGACAACTCCCAGCCTCCCTCCTCGCCAAGGACCTGCTCCTCGCCCTTTATCGCAGTCTACTGGTCAAGCCTCTTAACCACACGCTTACGGCACGCGCTTATGATTTGTCTTTACCTCTGGTTACCACCACCACCATCACCACCACCAACAGCACCACCACTACTACCTGCACCACTACCACCAACACTAACAGCAACAATACCACCACCACCACCACCACCAACAGCACCACCACTACTACCTGCACCACTACCACCAACACTAACAGCAAAATACCACCACCACCACCACCACCACCACCAACAGCACCACCACTACTACCTGCACCACTACCACCAACACTAACAGCAAAAATACCACCACCACCACCACCACCACCACCAACAGCACCAACACTACTACCTGCACCACTACCACCAACACTAACAGCAACAATACCACCACCACCACCCACCACCACCACCAACAGCACCACCACTACTACCTGCACCACTACCACCAACACTAACAGCAACAATACCACCACCACCACCACCACCACCACCAACAGCACCAGCCCACCACACTACTACTGCACCACTACCCACCCAACACTAACAGCACATCACCACCACACCAAACACCACCACAACACCACCACACTACTACCTGCAACCACTACCACCACCAACACTAACAGCAACATACCTACCACCACCCACACCAACCACCACCACCAACAGCACCACACTACTACACTACCTGCACTCACTAACCACCAAACACTAACAAACCATCAACAATACCACCACCCACCACCACCAACCACCACAGCCCACCCACTATACCTGCACCACTACCACCAACACTAACAGCAACAATACCACCACCACCACCACCACCACCAACAGCACCACCACTACTACCTGCACCACTACCACCAACACTAACAGCAATAATACCAGCACCACCACCACCACAACTACCAACACCCTCCAGTATGCACCACCACAATACTACCACCACCACCACCACCACAACTACCAACGCCCTCCAGTATAATTTCATGACTAGAGCCACTCCTGGAATGAAATATATTCAATTGTGTATGCATTCATTCATCCATGCATTGATTCAATTGTTGATTCAGTACAGCATTGATGCATGTATTCATTTGGTCATTCATCCATCCATCCATCCATCCAGGCAAGCAAGCAAGCAAGCAAGCAAGCAAGCAAGCAAGCAAGCATCCCTCCCCCCTCCATCCCTCCCTCCATCCATTCATTTGTCGATTTCTACGCTCTGATTTGTCCACATCAAACCCTTGGACATGAAATTAAGTTTGAAATAGCTATCTGCATGGCACGAACTCTGGTCTCCTGTCGTGCATGATTTGTTGCGGTTTAGTTTGCTAGTGCTTTTTTCTGAACCTCATTTCCTGTTTTTAAGGTAGAGAAAGTCCCTTTGGCCTATTTGCTTATTCCTGGACAATAATAGTACAGGCATAAATACTGCTAAAGTAAAGCCGAAAAAACCACTCACATGCAACTCTCAACCCACAATTCACACCCCACCCACTTGCAGTTCACAACCACAATTCACAATTCACAACACACCCACTAGCAATTCACAACCAACAATTCACAATCCACAACCCACAATTCACACCCCACCCACTTGCAGTTCACAACCACAATTCACAATACACAACCTACTATCCACAACCAACAATTCACAACACCCCCCCTTGCAATTCACAACCAACAATTCACAACACCCCCCCTTGCAATTCACAACCAACAATTCACAACACACACCCTTGCAATTCACAACCAACAATTCACAACACCCCCCCTTGCAATTCACAACCAACAATTCACACCACACCCCCTTGCAATTCACAACCAACAATTGACAATCCACAAACAACAATTCACAATGCACAACCTACTACCCACAACCAACAATTCACAACACACCCCCTTTCAATTCACAACCAACAATTCACAATCCACAAACCACAATTTACAACCCACCCACTTGCAGTTCACAACCACAATTCACCATTCACAACCTAATATCTATAACACACAATTCACAACACACCCACTTGCAATTCACAACACACAATTCACAATCCACAAACCACAATTCACAACCCACCCACTTGCAGTTCACAACCACAATTCACCATTCACAACCTAATATCTATAACACACAATTCACAACACACCCACTTGCAATTCACAACACACAATTCACAATCCACAAACCACAATTCACAACCCACCCACTTGCAGTTCACAACCACAATTCACCATTCACAACCTAATATCTATAACACACAATTCACAACAAACCCACTTGCAATTCACAACACACAACCCACTATCCACAACCCACAATTCAACCCCCCCCACTTGCAGTTCACAACCACAATTCACCATTCATTACCTAATATCTACAACCCACAATTCACAACACACCACTTGCAATTCACAACCCACAATTCACAACTCACAATTCACAATTCACAAACCACAATTCACCACAATTCACAATTAACAAACCACAATTCACCACTCACAATTCACAACCCACAATTCACAATTCACAATTCACAAACCACAATTCACCACAATTCACAACCCACAATTCACAATTCACAAACCACAATTCACCACTCACAATTCACAAACCACAATTCACAACTCACAATTCACAAACCACAATTCACAATTAACAACCCACAATTCACAACCCACAATTCACGAACCACAATTAACAATTCATAACCCACAATTAACAACCCACGATTACCAACCCACAATTTACAATTCACAATTGCGACCCACAATTCACAACCCACAATTCACAATTCATAATTCACAACACACGATTAACAACTCACAATTCACAACCCACAATTCACAACCCACGATTAACAAACCATAATTCACAACCCACAATTCACAACCCACGATTCACGACCCACAATTCCCAATTCACAACCCACGATTAACAACCCACAATTCACAACCCACAAATCACAACCCACAACCCACAACCGGCAATCCACGATTAACTAACCACAAACCACAATTCACATTCCACGATTCACAATTCACAACCCACTTACTTGCAATTCTCAATCCCTCTGCAATGTCCGTCGAGAATTTGTGGGTGGTTAGTTTTGATAAAGAAGTAGTGAGACTGCAATCGTGAGATGGGCTCCCGCAGCACCTGAAATCAAAATCAGGAAAAAATGAATCATAATCATCATCACCATCAATTCAAAGGTGTGTGTGTGTTTGTGTTTGTGTGTGTTTGTGTGTGTGTGTGTGTGTCTGCGTGTGTGTGTGTGTGTGTGTGTGTGTGTGTGTGTGTGTGTGTGTGTGCGCGCGTGCGTGTGTGCGCGCGTGTGTGTGTGCGTATGTGAGAGTGTGGGTGTGGGTGTGGGTGTGGGTGTGGGTGGGGGTGGGGGGGGGGGGGGGGGGGGGGGGGGGATGGATGAAGGGGAGGGAGTAGTAAAAGGTCTGAATGAAGTGATGAGACTGAAATTGTGAGATGGTCTCTTGAGGCGCCTACTATTAAATTCAAACAGTGGTGGGGGTGGGGGGTGGCTTCCGGTGGGGTGGGGTGGGGTGGGGGTTGGGGTGGGGTGGGTGGGGGTTGCAGTGGGTGGGTGAGGTGGGTTAGAGTGGAGTGGTGGTGGTAGTGGATGGGGTGTGGTGGGGTGGGGTGGGGGTGGCAGTGGGTGGGTGAGGTGGGGGAGGGTGGGGTGGTGTTAGTGGGTGGGGTGGGGTGGGGTGGGGTAGGGTAGGCAGTGGGTGGGTTAGGTGAGGTAGGGTGGGGTTCTGTGGGGTGGGGTGGGGTGGGTGAGGTGGGGTAGGGTGGTGGTGGTGGTGGTAGTGGGTGTGGTGGGGTGGGGTGGAGGTGGCAGTGGGTGGTTGAGGTGGGATGGTGGTGGTAGTGGGTGTGGTGCAGTGGGGTGGGGGTAGGGGTGGCAGTGGGTGGGTGAGACGGGGTAGGGTGGTGTGAATAAGTGGGTTGGGGGTGGTTTGGTGGATTGTGGGAAGGGTTGGTGGCAGTTGGTGGGGGAGATAGGTAAGGTGGTGGGGTGTCGGTGGTAGTGGGTTTGGGGTGGTGGGGTTTGGGGTTGGCAGTGTGCGTGGGTTGAGGTGGGGGATGGTGGTGTATTGGTGATTAGTAAGTTGTGGTTTGCTGTGCGGTTGGGTGGGTGGGTAGTTTACTTTGGTGAGTTTAATATCTCACCAAATTTAAAGTGAAAGTAAACTCTAAAGTACAGGTAGAAGTAAAATTACCCCTCACTCACCGAAGTACAAGTACCCCTCACTCACCGAAGTACAAGTACCCCTCACTCACCGAAGTACAAGTACCCCTCACTCACCGAAGTACAAGTACCCCTCACTCACCGAAGTACAATACCCCCCTACCCCTCACTCACAACCAGATGTACAAGTACCCCTCCTTCCCCGATCACAACTACCCCTCACTCACCGAAGGTAAGTCCCCCCTCACTTCATCGAAGTACAAGTACCCCTCACTCACCGAAGTACAAGTACCCCTCACTCACCGAAGTACAAGTACCCCTCACTCACCGAAGTACAAGTACCCCTCACTCACCGAAGTACAAGTACCCCTCACTCACTTAAGTAAAAGTACCCCTCACTCACCAAACTGAAGGACAGGTAGGTAACCATTAAAGCAGCCCTCACTCACCAAACTGAAGGACAGGTAGGTAACCATTAAAGCAGCCCTCACTCACCAAACTGAAGGACAGGTAGGTAACCATTAAAGCAGCCCTCACTCACCGTTACGTAGGTGCATCCCTTCTCGGCGAAAAAGCAATACCTGCATGAATACAAAAGCTCTGTGTCAGTGTTCCATGGTCGTATTTATCTTTCTCTCTCTCTCTCTCTCTATATATATACATATATATATATATATATATATATATATATATATCTTTCTCTCTCTCTCTCTCTCTCTATATATATATATATATATATATATATATCTTTCTCTCTCTCTCTCTCTCTCTCTATATATATATATATATATATATATATATATATATATATATATATATAGAGAGAGAGAGAGAGAGAGAGAGAAATCATGGTGGTCGCGGTCGTCGTGGTCATCGCGGTGGTGTCATCGCGTAACCGACTTAACCGACTTCCCGCCCATCCAATACCCGCCCAGCCAATTCCTGCTTTTTATCCCTCCTGCTTCAACTTCTGCCTTATTTATACTCCTGCAAATTCTGCCTAATGCGACCTCCGCCTCATGCGTATTCTGCTTGTTGCGCATCCCATCCGGTTTCTCCTTTTCCCACCTGAGTTCATCCTCCTGATTTCGGCAGCGCAACAGTTCGTCTTCCTACAAGCTTTTCCCCCTGCATCTCTGCAAGATCATTCCCTTGCATCAAGAGACCTGTCGCGGCGCACAATGGAAGTTGACGTGGTCTGTCAGCCGACCTGGCAGAAATGTTCTAATCCCATCCATCCCATGTCAGAAACATGTTGCTCTAACATCTTTCATGGGGTTGCCCAAACGTGATTCATCGCGGAGTTAAGATTTGAGTAAAAACAACTTTGGAGACCTCCAACTTCCTGTTCGACTGTATTATTTATAAAAAGTTGTAATCGCATCCTGAGGATAAGCTCTTTTTAAAGCGAAGATGAGGTGCGGCAGCTTACCCCCCCCCCCCCCCCCCCCACACACACACACACACACACACACACACACACACACACCACCACCCACACTGTATATTTATATCACTGTCAGCGCTTATATTTATAGGCGCATCTGTTCTTGGCGAAAAAGCAAAACCTATACGGAAAAAAAAACGCCACGTTAGCTGTACTTCGAATTGTACATCTTCACAGTTCCGCAGCAGTCACCCTTGCACACATATATGTGTGATACTCTCGCCACTCCCTGCCCTCTCACCCCCCTTTTGACCCCCCCCACCCCACCCACCCCACCCCACCCACCCACCCATCCTCCCCCCGCTGCAAAAGCGCACCTTTTATTGGCAAAAAAAACAATACCTATATGGAAGAGAAAACAAAACGTTAGCTGTACTTCGAATTGTACATCTTCACAGTTCCGCAACAGTCACCCTTGTACACAAATATGTAGGGAACGGCACCTCATATTAGTGTTTAAAAAACCACCATCGCTCTGCACCCTCATCGCTCTGCACCCCCAATGCTATTCCACAGAAACTCAGAAGAGAACACAGGTCCAAGAACACCAAGGGCACGTCAAGAAAATAAGTAGATACTGCACCCACCATTGCCACTAGCACCGAACAGATCTTGAAATACAATGTTTTCTTCAGATCGTCACTGAGGCGTCATTCATAGTGAACGGCAACTAATATTAGTGTTTAAAAAACTAATATTAACTAATATTATTAAAGTTTCACAATGATATTAGTTTTTCAAATAAATTCGAAATTCTGGTGAGACGGCTCGTCCGACTAAAATTACATAATATTATATAATATTATTTATTCACTAATATTATATAACATAGCTGACCCATACTAATATGTGTCATACTCTCTCCCCTCCCTGCCCTCAAACTATTTTTAACCCCCCACACACCTCCCACCCCCCTCCCCCTCCTCCCCCCCCCCCCCCCCCCCCCCTTCCCTGGAAGGGCATAGGTGCACGCCTTATTGGCAAAAACACTGTGTGGAAACATAAACACAACAGTAGCTAGACTGTGAGGTCAACATCTTCAAAGGTCTGCAACGGACATCCGTACACAAAACATAGTGCTGCTCCCTCCCCTTCCTCCCTCCGCCCTTCCTGCCTCCCTCCCTCCTTCCGCCTCCTCCCCAAAACAAATACACACCCACAAAGGAGTAGAAATCAACAGTCCCCCCCCCCCTCTGCCCCCCCCCCTCAAACACAAACACACACAAACATATACACACACAAACACACTTAATACACCCTCCCCCCCCCAACCCCCTCCCCCTCCCCCGCACATATTGACCCACCCAAATGGGATGTGACCCATGGCATATCTGAAGCGCTGGTTACCCACCCACCCCACCCCACCCCCCTGCCCCACCCCCCACCCAACCCCCCACCCCACACACACGCACAGACATATTGACCCACCCAAATGGGATGTGACCCATGACATATCTGAAGCGCCGGTTACCCCCCCCCCACCCCCCCCCACCCCCCCCACCCCACCCCGAACCCCAACCCCCCACCCCCACACACACGCACACAGACATATTGACCCACCCAAATGGGATGTGACCCATGGCATATCTGAAGCGCCGGTTACCCCCCCCCCCCCCCCCCCCCCCCCCCCCGAACCCCAACCCCCCACCCCCACACCCCACACACACGCACACAGACATATTGACCCACCCAAATGGGATGTGACCCATGACATATCTGAAGCGTCCACCGTCTCTCATTGATAACCCTGCCATCTTTTCTCGACCAGCAATTCCAGGTCCGGCCCATGCGTGTGTACAGAAGCACTTGTTCCACTTCTGCCTGTATTGTGTTCTTTGTACTGCTTCCTCTGGACCCACCCCAAGTTCCATGTACTTCGCAACCAGCTTGCGGAAGATAGAGGCGTCTTTTTTCTGTGTGTGTATGGGGGTGGAGGGTGGAGAGGGGTGGAGAGGGAGTGTTGTGCGCGTGAGTGTTTGTGTGTGTTCGAGTGTTTGTGTGTGTGTGTCTGAGTGTGTGCGTGAGCGAGGGTGGGGTGCGGTGGGGTGCGGTGGAGGGGGGATTCGTGTTGCAATTGCGGTTGTAATTGTTGCTGTTGCTGTTGCTGTTGGTGTTGGTGGTGGTGGTACTTCTGGTGGTGGTAGGTGGTGGGTGGTGGTGGTGGTGAACTGGGTTCGTTGTACGGCTTCTTCTGGACCCACGCCAAGGTCCATGTACTTTGCAACCAGCTTGCAGAAAATGGAGGCGTCTTTTTTCTGTGTGTGTATGGGGGTGGGGGGTGGAGAGGGGGGGGCTGTGTGTGTGTATGTGCGTGTTTCAGTGTGTGCGTGTGTGTGCATGTGTTTGAGTGTGTGCGTGTGTGAGGGTGGGGTGGGGGTGGAGGGGGGATTCGTGTTGCAATTGCAATTGCAATTGTTGCAGTTGCTGTTGTTGTTGGTGGTGGTGGTGGTACTTCTGGTGGTGGTAGGTGGTGGGTGGTGGTGGTGGTGGTGGTGAACTGTGTTCTTGTACGGCTTCCTCTGGAATTACGCCAAGTTCCATGTACTTTGCAACCAGCTTGCAGAAAATGGAGGCCTATTTTTTCTGTGTGTGTATGGGGGTGGGGGGTGGCGAGGGGAGGGCGAGGGGGGGGGCTGTGTGCGTGTGTGTATGTGTGTATATGTGTGAGTTTGTGTGTGTGCGTGTGTGTGTGTGTGTGTGTATGTTTGTGTTTGTGTTTGAGTGTGTGTGTGAGTGAGTGTTTGCGTGTGTGAGGGTGAGAGTGGTAGTACTGGTAGTGGTAGTGGTAGTGGTAGTAGTGGTAGTGGTGGTGGTAGTAGTAGTGGTAGTAGTAGTTGTGGTAGTGGTGGTGGTAGTGAGTGTGGGTGTGGGTCTGGTAGTGGTAGTGGTAGTGGTAGTGGTAGCAGTGATAGTGGTGGTGGTAGTGAGTGTGGGTGTGGTAGTGGTAGCCAGTGCGGGTGTTTTAGAGATAGTGAGTGTGGTTGTGGGTCTGGTAGTGAGTGTGGGTGTGGTAGTGGTAGTGAGTGTAGGTGTGTTAGTGGTTGTGAGTGTGGGTGTGGTAGTGGTAATGAGTGCATGTGTGACAGTGGTAATGAGTGTGGGTGTGGTATTGGTAGAGAGTGTGCCTGTGGCAGTGGTAGTGAGTGTGGGTGTGGGTCTGGTAGTGAGTGTGGGTGTGGCAGTGGTAGTGGTAGTGGTAGTGGTCGCGAATGTGAGTGTGGGTGTGGTGGTGGTACTGAGTGTGGTAGTGGTAGTGAGGGTGGGTGTGGCAGTGGTAGTGAGTGTGGTAGTGGTAGTGGTAGTGGTAGTGGTAGTGGTAGTGGTAGTGGTAGTGGTAGTGAGTGTGGGTGTGGTGGTGGTGGTGGTACTGAGTGTGGTAGTGGTAGTGAGTGTGGTGTGGCAGTGGTAGTGAGTGTGGTAGTGGTAGTGGTAGTGAGTGTGAGTGTGGGTGTGGTGGTGGTGGTGGTACTGAGTGTGGTAGTGGTAGTGAGGGTGGGTGTGGTAGTGAGGGTGAGTCTGGGTGTGGGTCTGGTAGTGAGTGTGGTGTGGCAGTGGTAGTGAGTGTGGGCGTGGTAGTGGTAGTGAATGTGGGCGTGGTAGTGGTAGTGAGTGTGTGTGTGAAATAGGAGTAGGGTTTGTGTCATGATTGTTTACATATAGAGCACCAGAAGTGAGGGCTCGCTCACGATTCCTTCAATACCCCCGTTGTACATCATGCCAATGTATGTACAGACTTGTGTTAGGATTTGGGGGGGCTAGAGTTCGGGGTATAGAGCAATAGGAGTCAGGGTTTACTCACCATTTCTTCAATACCCCTGTTGTACATCATGTCGACATACGTACAGCCTTTTTTTAATACTTCACGCTTGATGTTCTCCGTCACCGTTGTACCGCCAGTCTGCGATACAGGTACAGTGTGATGGGTTGGTGTGGCGGTGGGGGTGAGTGGTGAGGCCACTCCTCTGCTTAAGAGCCCAACCAACCTAAAACTTCACTCCTAGCTCCTTCCCACTTCAACCCACCTCACTCACTCCCCCTCAACCCCACTTCCTCCCACCTCACTCCCTTTCAATCCACCTCACTCACTCCCCCTCAACCCCACTTCCTCCCACCTCACTCCCTTTCAATCCACCTCACTCACTCCCCCTCAACCCCACTTCCTCCCACCTCACTCTCCCTCAACCCACCTCACTCAATCCCCCTCAACCCCACTTCCTCCCACCTCACTCGCTCCCCCTCAACCCCACCTCACTCCCTTTCAACCCACCTCACTCGCTCCCCCTCAACCCCACTTCCTCCCACCTCACTCCCCCTCAACCCCACTTCTTCCCACCTCACTCCCCCTCAACGCAACCTCACTCACTCCCCCTCACTCCACCTCACTCACTCCACCTCAACCCCACTTCCTCCCACCTCACTCCCACTCAACCCCACTTCCTCCCACCTCACTCCCACTCAACCCCACTTCCTCCCACCTCACTCCCCCTCAACCCACTTCATCCCAACTCACTCCCCCAAAAGCCACTCCCACCTCATCCCCCCTCCCTAACTCCCCCTCACTCACTCCCCCAAAAACGAAATCCCACCTCAACCCCCTCTCTCACTCCTTCCACTCACTCCCCCAAAAACTTAATCCCACCTCAACCCTCCTCTCTCACGCCCCCCAAAACCTCACCTCAAACCCTACCTCAGTCCTCCTCTCTCACTTCCCCTCAACCCCCCTCATTTCCCCCTACAACTCACTCCCACCCCACTCCCACCTCAACCCCCCTCTCACCCCCCCCACAAAACCTCACGATCCCCAGAACCCCACCTCAACCCTACCACAACACCCCCTCACTCCCTCCCTCCACAAAACCTTACTATCCCCAAAACCCCACCTCAACCCTACCACAACACCCCCTCACTCCAACCTCAACCCATATCACTAAAATCTGAAAAACGTCATCTGTCTATTATCCTCATATTATGTTTAAAACACCCATCAGGGTACTACTTGCCAAATTGGTCAGCGCTTAAAGCGCACAAACGTCAAATTGGTCAGCGCTTTTTAGTGCAAAAAGCGCAAAACTGCGCGCTGCGCCCACAGGGGGTTGAAAAAAGTGCACGAAACGCGCAAAGGGGCTCAAAAAGGCAGCGCGGCACCGCGCTGCCGCGCACACTTAGTAGTACCCTGACACCCATGCTTGCTCTTTCCCCATACAGTAAGCAGTCTGAAGCGGTGATTTGTTTTTCAAATCTGAAAGTGGGTTTTTTATACCTTGATGCTTTTAGGCCTCAGTGTTTTAGTGCTTTTATAGCTTTTTGGCGGAGCCCCCCCTTCTGGAGGGCAGGAGCCCCCAGTGTTACCCATTTGCCCGTTCGTCCGTCTGACCGCTGACCGTGATGAAGCCCGACACATCAGCCAACAGTCTCGTAACTAACTCGCTTCCGTTGCCACCTGTCGCTCCCTCTCGATCACTCTCCGCCATTTTTCAGCGTCGCAGGCGACGCTTTTTATAGCTTTTTGTCGCTTTCTTGGGCCATTTATGAGATATTGGGGGGGGGGGGGGGGGGGGGGGGGGGGGGGGGGGGGGGGGGGGGGGGGGGGGACCTTCTTTTTTTCTTTTTTATAGCGATAAATTTGCTATAACGGGGTAAAAACTAGCAATCGCTATACATAGCGGAAAAACAATTCCCTGGTCTGAAGGCTGAAAGTCTATGTAGTACATCCAATCCAAGCTGGTGGCATCCATGACAAGCCAAGCCAAACTAACCCAGACAAGACAAGCCAAGCCAAGACAACTCATCCAAGCCAATCCAAGCTAACCCATCCAAGCCAAGCCAAAGTAACCCATCCAAGCCAAGCCAAGCCAAGTCAAGCTAAACCATCCAAGCCAAGGTAACCCATCCAAGCCAAGCCAAGCCAAGCCAGGCCAGGCCAATAGATAGGCCATGTGGTCAATCAAAACAAAATCTGGGAAGTGTGGTGTAGTAGTGTTTATACTACCCCCGTTTACTCTGCCCGCAGACCGCGAGCAGCCTCGGGGATGATAGACCATGAAATAAATCAAAATCAAGCCTCGAGGTGTGGTGTAGTAGTGTTTATACTGCCCCTGTTTACTCTGCCAGCAGACCGTGAGCAGCCTGGAGGCTGATAGACCATGAAACAAATCAAAATCAAGCCTCCAGGTGTGGTGCAGTAGTGTTTATACGGCCCCTGTTTACTCTGCCAGCAGACCGTGAGCAGCCTGGAGGCTGATAGACCATGAAACAAATCAAAATCAAGCCTCCGGGTGTGGTGCAGTAGTGTTTATACGGCCCCTGTTTACTCTGCCAGCAGACCGTGAGCAGCCTGGAGGCTGATAGACCATGAAACAAATCAAAATCAAGCCTCCAGGTGTGGTGCAGTAGTGTTTATACTGCCCCTGTTTACTCTGCCAGCAGACCGTGAGCAGCCTGGAGGCTGATAGACCATAAAATAAATCAAAATCAAGCCTCCAGGTGTGGTGCAGTAGTGTTTATACTGCCCCTGTTTACTCTGCCAGCAGACCGTGAGCAGCCTGGAGGCTGATAGACCATGAAACAAATCAAAATCAAGCCTCCAGGTGTGGTGCAGTAGTGTTTATACGGCCCCTGTTTACTATGCCAGCAGGACCGTTTGAGCAGCCTGGAGGCTGATAGACCATGAAAAAATCAAAATCAAGCCTCAGGTGTGGTGCAGTAGTGTTTATACTGCCCCTGTTTACTCTGCCAGGCAGACCGTGAGCAGCCATGGAGGCTGATGAAGACCATGAAATAAATCAAAATCAAGCTCCAGGTGTGGTGCAGTATTGTTATACTGCCCCTGTTTACTCTGCCAGCAGACCGTGAGCAGCCTGGAGGCTGATAGACCATAAAATAAATCAAAATCAAGCCTCGAGGTGTGGTGCAGTAGTGTTCATACTGCCCCCGTTTACTCTGCCCGCAGACCGTGAGCAGCCTGGAGGCTGATAGACCATGAAATAAATCAATATCAAGCCTCGAGGTGTGGTGCAGTAGTGTTTATACTGCCCCTTAACATGCCCGAAGGACAGGCGGTGAGCCAGCCTGAAGTGTGGTGGTAGGGTGGGCATTGCACAGAGAAGGTGTTATTTCGTATGTCTGTGCGCTTCGCATGCTTGTCCAAGCTTGCACAACATATTCTTGCATGGCCTGCCACTTGTGTTTTTGTCCACTGTTGGAGACACACCCCACACACTCCATTTGTGCTTCCCAGTTGCTTTCCTGTCACTGTTCCCTTACAACCCCACGCCTGAGCTGTGCTACTTACGTGCAACCACCCCAGACTACCCCCACTACCATCTCAGCCGCTACCCCCAACTAACCCGCCCCCCTACCATCCCCACCCCCCTACCCTCACTTTCCCCCCCACACCTCCCCCCCCACCCCAACCCCACCCCCCACCCCTCATTCCCCACCCCCCATCCTCACCGCCCACTTGACATCCCCCACCCCCCTATCGCCGTCCCACCCCACCCCACCCCACCCCACCCAATCCCGACCACCACCCCCCATACCACCCCCCCTACCATCCCCACCCCCCTCGCCACTCCACCCCCCCCCAAGCCACTCAAGACCTACCCTCCTACGACCCTACCCCCCCCCTACATCCCCACCCCCCTACCACTCGCCCACACCACCCCACCCCCCAGCTCGCCCTACCCACCACCCCACCAGCACCCCACCGCAGCCCCTACCCCCAGACTACCGCCCACTACCATCCCCCCCCCCCCCACCCAAACCCACCCCAGCCCGACGCCCCGACTCCCCCCACTATACCCCCACTCAAACCATCCCCCCCACCACCCACCCCACCCCACCGCAGCCCTACTCCCAGACACCCCCCCTACATCCCACCTCCCCTCCACTCCACCCCACCCCACCCACCCACCCCCTACACTCCAACCCACCCCACCCACCCCCACCCCCCCGCCACCCCACCCCACCCCACCGGCAGCCCTACCCCCAGACTACCCCCCCACACCATCCCACCCCACCCACCGACCCCACCCCAACCTCAGCCCGACCCCTAATGCCCACCCCCCGACTAACCCCCCGCTACCATCCCCACCCCCCCCCTAACCACTCCACCTCCCCCCCCCACTACCACTCCACCCACCCCACCCCACTGCATCCGCCCCCATACCTACCCCCCCGTACCATCCCCACCCCCCTACCACTCCACCCCCCCCCACCACCACCCCCCCCCACCCCGCATCCCGACCCCCGACTACCTCCCCCCCCTCCCATCCCCACCCCACCCCCCCCACCCCACCCCCCTACCACCTGCCACCAACCCCACCCCACCCCACCCCACCGCATCCCCGAACCCCCATACTAACCCCCCTACCATCCACCCATCCCACCCCGACCCCCCCCCCTACCACTGTCCACCCCACCCCACCGCCACCCACCCCACCAAAAACCTCCACCCCACCGCGCCCGACCCCATACTACCCCCCCCAACCATCCCCACCCCCCTACCCTCCCCACCCCACCACACTCACCTACCCCTACCTCCACCCCACGCCCCACAGCAAACCGCCCCCACAGCACCGCTACCAAACCTCGCCTTCACCCCACCCCGCCTTGTATGCTCGGCTTACCTTTGGAATGTGAACGACAACAGAGGGAGTGGTAGTGCTGTACTGCCGGGGGAAGGCGTATTCTCCCTCCCACCCCTACGCCCTGCCCACACCCCACTGCACCCCACGCCCTACCCAAACGACCACCCCACCCCACCTCGGTTGTTTGGCTTACCTTTGGAATGTGAACAACAACAGAGGGAGTGCTAGTGCTGTACTGCCAGCGGTAGTGCTGTACTGCCAGCGGAAGGCATTTTCTTATCCCACCCAACACCTGCCCCCACCCCACCCCACCGCACCCGACCCCACTACCACTACACCCCAACCCACCTCACCCTAAATGTTTGACTTACCTTTGGAACATGAATTGCAACAAAGGGGTGGTAGTGCTGTATTGCCAGGAAAGGCTTGTTCCCCCCTCACACACCCAACACCTACACCCACCCCACTACCACTCCACCCCATTCCACCACACCCGACCCCACCCACACTACCACCCCACCCCACCCCATTACCACACCACCCCGCCCCATTGCCATTTCACTACACCCCACCCCACGCTACCCAAATGCCCACCCCACCCTATCACACCTTTGATGTTCGGCTTACCTTTGGAATGCGAACGACAACAAAGGGGGTGGTAGTGCTGTATTGCCGGAGGAAGGGGTATTCCCCCTCCCTCCCCACGCCCTACACATAAGCCCACCCCACCTTGCATGGTCAGTTTACCTTTGGAATGTGAATTACAGTGAAGGGGTGGTAGTGCTGTACAGCCGGAGCAAGGCGCGTTCCCCCTCCCACCCCTAGGCCCTACCCCCACCCCACCCCCACCCCATCCCACTACCACACCATCTCACCCCACCCTGACATCCACCCCACCCCACCCCCCTACCACCCCACCCCAACCCCACCCTCACTACCACCCCACCTTGTATGGTCGGCTTACCTTTGGAATGTGAACAACAACAAAGGGGGTGGTAGTGCCGTAATGCCAGAGGAAGGTGTATTCCCCAATCCACCCCACGCCCATGCCCACCCCCACCGCACGCCTTACACACACGCCCACCCCACCTTGTATTGTCGGCTTACCTTTGGAATATGAACAACAACAAAGGGAGTGGTAGTGCTGTATTGCCGGAGGAATGTGTAGTTCACACTCTCAAAATGCCGAAGCAACTTGAAGGCCTCCAAGTTCCCGTTGTAGTCATCGAGACCACCTGTACTGCTTTGTACTGCCCTTGTAATAGGGTCAAGGTGTGCTGGCGTAGAGTGCACAAGGTGCAGGTAGTTGGTGAAGTGAGCGAAGTGGTTCCATTGGTGCCAGTTGTGCATGATAACGAACATGGACAGCAGGCCGGCAAGGAAGGGGAGCACTGACTGTCTGACGTGGTTGGGGTTGCTTGCTTGTAGCTGACCTGTAAGGGGGGGAGGGGGGGGGGGGGGGGGGGGTGGGGGGAAGGAATGTGGGTGGGTGGGCGTGATGACGAACAAGGACAGCAGGCCAGCAAGGAAGGGGAGCACTGACTGCCTGACGTGATTGGGTTTGCTTGCTTGTTGCTGACCTGTAAGGGGGGGGGGGGGGGGAGGAGGGGAAGGAATGTGTGGGTGGGTGGGCGTGATGACGAACAAGGACAGCCAGGCCGGCAAGGAAGGGGAGCACTGACTGCCTGACGTGGTTAGGTTGCTTGCTTGTAGCTGACCTGTAGGGGGGGGGGGGGGGGGGGGGGGGGTTGGTGTTTTTTGTTTTTTGTTTTTTTGTGTTTTTGTTTGTGTGTTTTTGTCTTTTGTTTTTTGTTTTTTTTTCTCGGGAGACAGGACGACTCACAACGAACAATATCGCCCTCTGTCCGAGACTAAACCAAACTTTTTTTGTTGTTTCGTTTTTTGGTGCTTTTGTGTGTTGTGGGCTAGTACCGTGATAACGACAGACCCGCAGTCCTGCCACTACGTCCCGTCCCGACTGACTGCAGTTATTGGTTTCTTTCTTGAGCTGAACCTGTAAGGGGTGGTGTGTTGTGGTGGTGGTTGGTGGGGGGGGGATTTGTGGGGGGGTGGGGTTGGGGGGGGGGGGGGGTGGTTAGGTGTTTTTGATTTGGGGTGGGGCCCTGATGACTAACATGTACACATTCCGCAAGAACAGGGATCACAGCTGTCTTAACGTGATTAGGCCTTCTTGTCTTGTAGTCCTTATCTGAACTTTTAGCTGGGATGATGGGGGGGGGGGGGGGTGTTGGGGGTGGGGGGGGGGGGGGGGGGGTGGTTTGTGGGGGGGGGGGTTGTTGTGGGGGGTTATTGGGGGGGGGTTGTCCTGGTTATAAGTGGGAGTCAGGGGGGTGATAATGGGAGTGCGGGGGGGGTAGAGGGTTCGTTGGGCCTGGGTTGCTTGCTGTTTGAGTTTGGCCCATTCTTGGGTTATGAGGTGAGTGAGGGGGTTGAGGGAGGGTTCAGGGAGGGAACTGAAGTTTATTGATGTTTTGTGGGGGAATTAGTGGGGAGTGAGGGGGAGATTAGTGGGTGACGCGGGTTGAGACTGTGGACTGGGGTTGGATTTATGTTTTGGGGGGCATTCGTGTGGTTGCGGTGGGGGCCCCGTGCGGGGGTTGCGGCGGGTTCCGGCTGGCCGGTGGCGGGTTTGCTTGCTGTTTTGGGGGGCCCTTCTGGTTGCGTGGTCTTGCGGGGGGTTTGCGGCTGCGTTCCGGCGGGCCTGGGGTTGGCTTGCTTTTTTGGTGGGCCCTCGTGGGTTGCGGTGGGCGTGCGGGGGTTGCGCGGGTTCCGGCGGCCTGGGGGTTGCTTGGCTGTTTTGGGCCCTTACGTGGTGTGCCGGTGGCGATTCGGGGTGTTCGGCGGCTTCCGGCAGGGCTGGGGGTTGCCTTAGAGTTTTTTGGGGGCCCTTCTTGGCCTTGGCGGGGGGTGACTGTGGGCTTGCGGGTGTTCGGCGGATTTCCGTGATCGCGGTGCTTGCTGCTTTTGGGGGCCCGTCGTGGGGTCGGTGGGCGTGCGGGGGCCGTGCGGTTTGGGGGGGCATGAGTGGGGCGGTTTGTGGGCGTAGAGGGTGGGCGTGGCTTATGCCTAGTATCTGAGGGGGGTGAGTGGCTTCCCAGTCCGCTGAGGGGTGAGTGCCTTCCTATAGCTTGGAGGGGGGGTGAGTGGGCTCCTAGTAGCTAAGGGGGGGTGAGTGGCTTCCTAGTAGCTGAGGGGGGGTGAGTGGCTTCCTAGTAGCTGAGGGGGGGGAGACGTGCTTCCTAGTAGCTGAGGGGGGGTGAGTGGCTTCCTAGTAGCGAGGGGGTGAGTGGCTTCCCTAGTAGCTGAGGGGGGGTGAGTGGCTTCCCTAGTAGCTGAGGGGGGGTGAGTGGCTTCCTAGTAGCTGAGATGTAGGGGGAGGGGTGCAGTTCTTACACTGGATATGATTATATATATAGGGACCGGCAAATCATATGATGCTGACCAAAGACGAGTATGATATCATATGATATCATACAAATATCCTATGATTTATTATCATATGATATGTTGCCGTAGGCCAAAGTTACCGAGTCAAACCGCCGGCATCGTATGATATCATATGATATCATATGATGACATGATATCAAATGATATCATATTGCCTATCCCTATATATATATATATATATCATAAATGCAAACATGCTCACTAACACATGCAAACATGCACTCGCGCAAATGCAAACATACAGACGCACAAATAAAAACAAAAAGAATCATGCAAACATTAACACGTACGCATGCAAACATACACACGCAGCCACACATGCAAACATACACACGCACCTTCACACACCTACCCACCCACATGCACGCGCGCATGTCCATGCAATCATACGCACGCGCCCACACATGCAAACATACACACGCACATACATCCACCTACCCACCCACCCACTCACATGTACACACGCACGCACGCACATGTCCATACAAACATGTATACAAACATGCACACACATGCAAACATGCATACAAACACGTACACTCATGTAAACATCCATACAAACACACACATATGCAAAACATACGCATGCACTGACCCTAAGTCGATCCGAATGCACCAAAATACCATACACAACAGCATTCGGTGGAAATCTCGTTCGCGTTCGATGCATTTGGGCATTGGGTATCTGCTTGGTATCTTTCCCATTTTCCAGCTAGTACCTGTATGAAGCTCCACGTATGTGATTAGTAGCATCATCATACCGTGTACACAAGGGTACAGTACGAATTGGAAAGTCGGAGGTCGGGAGTTCAAATCTAACACCATTAACACCAGGGGGAAGCGCTGTATCTTTTTAGGTATACATGTAGCAGCTTCCACCCAGCTCCATTAGCCAGCGACTGATTCAAGCCTGTAGATTACCGCTGCATTGGAATTCCTGTTGTGCCAGATTTTAGACGCTCTAGCTTGCTTCAGGTTTGGCCCAAGGGTGCATGAAAGGAGCTGCCTAGAAGCTGCTACGCTTGGCCCAAACTAGAAACAGTGGGGGGAAGTGACCCCTGCATCACGGTCACCTCACCATACCAACACCGCACTGGGGATAGAAACCCCATACATGAATGTATAAATTATAAATGCATGTTTGGTATGTCCTGACTGGGGGGAACAACTTCGACATATAATTTGTGTCCATAACCTTAATGGTTTAGAAGTTACAGCACAACCGAACGCAACCGAGCGACCTTCACAACAGTGTACACAAACAAAACCGGACTTGAACGCGAATGGCTCAACCCTGCCCCCCCCACCCCCCACCCCACCCACACATACACACCCACACACACAAACACACACACACGCAAACAAGGATGCAAACATATGCACCAAGACAAGCTGCCCCATGCAAACAGTGCCCACCACACCCACCAACATGCCCCTACTCACACACCAGACACACCACACATGTCATACTCACACATACCACACACACCACAAGTGCTCCTACTCACTGCTTCATTTCTGCTCCAGTTCTCTATGCTCTTCTTACAGTTGGGGGAGTGGTGGTGGTGGTGGTGTGTGTGTGGGGGGGGGGGGGGGGGGGAGAACTCCTCAACTACAAGTCCTGATTTCTGAGTTGGGGTGCTGTTTTGACTGGCTGAAGGGCAGATGGGAAGAGGGTTTGGCTTCAGCAACAGCTCAGGTGGCGTGGTCACAAAGGAAGCAACAAAGAAGACGCCAGGTGGGCTGACTAGAGCAACAATAATATGCGAGAAGGCCTGGCTACAGCGAGACAGATATGTCAGAGAATCTTCTGACTTCGGCAAAAAGTCAGATGTATCGCAAGTGTTGACAGGGATAGGACCAGAGAGCACTTGAAAAGTCCTGAGCGCGTGTCGCAAGCGACGCGACAAGTTATAGGATCGGGTCGCAAGCGACACGGAAAAACGCTTTAGGGGTCGTTTACACAAGCCGGTTATCTCGGCCAGTTAAGTTGGCGAGATAACCAAATAGTTAGCGCCACGTATGCCCGAACCCTCAACGAACGCAAACTTAACCAGTTTCTGTTTACACGTGCATTTGCGCTCGCAGTTTGCGTTCGGTCAGGTTGGTCGTGTACTTCTGGATAGCCTCGTGATTTTTGAATTTTGGGTGACAGACGAGCTATTTTCGGGCCTTGCTCCCCAGCACGAACCGTGCTGTGAAGCAAGCGACTTCGAGGCTCCGCAGCGACCCGTCGATCGAGATTGCTGGGTGAGATCTGGCAGCTGATCATCAACATCTGCTCGGCCAATGCCCTCTTGCTTGCTGCTCTAGAAAATTTGAATCTGCAGAAATTGACGGACTGAACTGGAGCTAGCGTAGCCGATATATCTCACAGCTCGGAAGCCAAACGAACTTAACGAACCACTAACCTTAACCTTTAACCCGTAACTAGTGTGTGGGGGGGGGGGGGGAGTTATGGTTATCGCGAAAATGGTTAACTGGGCGAGATAACTGACGCGAAAAGTGTCGTGTAAACGCTTCGCCCTCTTAGGGCGTGTTTCCAGTGGACCAACAGTTCAACTGTGTATAGTAGACCACTCAACCCTACAGTTCAAGTTCGAGTGCTGAGCTGGGCCCTAAAACCTCAAGAAGTGCCTTGTCATCACGGCTGCCCCTCGAGCGCGTTCTGGTCCCTTGCCCCCCTCGCTGCCAGTGCATGCAGCTTGCTCGAAGTATCCTCAAATCACCGAATTCACCGCTTACCTCCGCCAGTGTATTATTTCGCTGCGCTCTTCACTTCCATCTGTTCTCTTGCTCCTCCTGCCGCTGCCGCTTCTGCATCTGCTCCGTCCGGTCGAATGGATCGGGTGGTCAGATTGAGATTTTGGTCGAATCTGTGGCTCTCGCTATCATCATTCGAACTGGTTAATTCCCGCCTTTCTTTCATATCATCGCCCATCCAACTTGAAATTGGCTCCCATTTACTCGCAACTCGGGGCGTGTTGACAGATCTCGGGGAGAATCTGCGAAGATGCTCGCTGCTGTATCATTTTTGTGATTTTGTCTAACGTCCTCCCTCGAAATTGTCCACCACCCTCCCCCCAAAATAGTTGAACTGTTGAGCAATCCCGAACAGGGGGGGGGGGGGGGGGGGGGGGGGGGGCTATGGGGGGGGCTGCACCACAGCCAAACCCCTGATACGGGGATAGCCGGGAGGAGGGTACATCCACTGCTCTCGACTCTAAATTTGATGTAGGATGAATATTTACATGTATATCAAGCTCTGACTATACTGAAAAGTTTCGAGAGGAGTGGACCAAACCCTCATCCAGGCCCCCAAACATGTACAAAAAAAAGGGGCCCACTTTTTTCACTTTTTTGTTTTTTACAAAGATCGGTCGACAATTCGACTCAGAATTGGAAATATAGAAAAAAAACCTTCAAGGTGGCTTGGACATATCTTCGGCAACTTTTGTATTGCATATTAATGATATATTTCCCTTAGGTATTATCACAATGCCCCTATAGAGTCTCAACATGGTTTTGGGGGTATGAAGAAGGTTTCTGGCCCTACATGGCACGCATAGAACATAACAGGCCCTGTATGCAGTTGTCGGCATCCACGACGCTTCGATCACACCTGCGGAAGTATTATTGTCAAGAAAATCACTAAAATAAGGCCCACATGAGGGTTTAGATTTTAGGGCCAAAATAATAAAAAAAATTCCTTGTGGTAGTCCCCCACATGAAAATTGAAAATACTAACGCCACGGGGAGTGAGGTTGAAGGACCATTAAGTGTGCACTAGGGAATGGTGACTAGGATGGGTTTTGGTTTCGCAGACCTCTACTGCGCTGCAGCTTGGACTTCAGCGCGCCAGCAAGGAGGGGAGTTCTCTACCTTTTCCAAAGCGGCAGATCCAAAATTTGGGGACATGACAAGGGCTTTAACCGCATACCTATCATGTGGATGGATAATACTAAACTAACCAGCCTGATGTCGATTTGTCTACCGCTTGTTCACATGATAAGAGCGGACAAAGGGGTCTCTCTTCATCCCTAGCACGTTCATGGCCTTGTCCTTGGCGGAAGCCAAGTACTTGGCAAACGCCTTGCCGCTGGGCTGAGTTACAAACTCGCCATCATTCCATGCCATGTCGTTCAACTTGGTAGCTTCATGGTGGGAGTAGTGTACCTTGCTGCTTTTAGGCATGGCTATGCCTAGCTGGCCAGCTAGACGGCGTAGAATATATTGGAAATCTGCATGCTCCAAGAACCCCATGATCATGTCGACGGATGGCTTGTATCCACAACCGTTCACCACCAAACTTAACTCGGTTTCAAGGTCATCTGTAGATGCGGCCCGTTCCACAAACAATCTAGCTGCAGAGGGATGATTCTTCATGCTTTGCATGTGACCCTCTATGTTCGCCATGAATACGAACAACAGATGGGTGGTGAATCCCAAGCACTTCTGCTTGACGTCGTTGTTGGCCCACTTAGCTAACTCGGACACTAGGCCGTTGAGAGCTGGTAGTGTGGCCTCCCGTAGCAACCAATGCAAGTTTGCCATGGGGTTGCACCGAACTGGCCTAGTCAGGTGGGGCGAACCCCAAGCTTGGTGCTGGTAGCCCAATATGCGCAGCACCAAAGCCTCTAAGGGATGGTCAGCCATGGCTAACTTGACTTGAAGCCCCTGGTCATACAAGAAGGCCTCGACAATGGGCACATTTTGGGAGTCAGCACTCTTTGAAAGAGCCGCTGCCAAGTACCGAAGCGATGGAGACTCATGGATTGTATCCAATATGTGTCGCAAGCTTAGCTACTAAGGCAGCTCACCATCGTCACCACACTGTGCTCGTAATTGGGAGACACAGTTCTTTGACTTGAGGACGTAATCCTCATGGTCAACCAATAGATGACCAGTCAAACATGACACCTCAGCCTGATAGGTGTTGTTAAAAAAATCTCACCCTTGGGAGAGGAGCTGCATGCGCTTGGAGTCAAACGCAATCTGTGCCATGACATTAGCCATGTCCTTATGTGAAACCCCATGGTGTTGGCTAGCATGCACCAACCAAAACGCGAGCAATGCAGAAGTGGTTGAGGGTGGATTATTGCCAAAAATGCTTTATGTGCAAAACTTTGCCCAAGCCTTAGGATCTTCAGGGTACATGTTAGCAGTGAGTCCTTCAAAGGTGGACTGCTCTGTTGTTATCTTGGCGACCTGCTTTTGTACAAGGTCAACCACGTACAACATATGCCATGGGGTCACTTCACCTGTTAGGTACTTAGTCATCGCTTCCTCGTAACTTTCCATGGCTTCCGCAGTATTTTCTTCAGGACAGCTTGGAGGTGCCCGAGCCTGAACAGATGATAGCATGCTATGACCCGAAGTTGTCTGAGAGACAGTGGGTGGTAGGATGGACAGTGAGAGCACCTCCTCCACCCGAATTGATAGAAGACCCGTTGCCAAGGCTTTCCTCTTCAGGCTGCAATGCTTTGCCCCACATATGCAACATGCATCTTCATTGGAGGGAATCAGCTTTGGTACCGAGTCGGAGGCTTCCATGGCGCATGGGGTGTCAACACTAAACACTGTCTCGTCTTGCTGCCTGGTTTTTGCTTAATTACTAGTAGTACTTCCAATCCAGGGCTGATACTGCTATCTGCGTGCAAAGATTGCTGGTTGGTAGCCTCCTAACTCCGCATAAACACATATTTCATGCAATGAGTGCATGAAGAGATCAAAACCTGCATCTTAACATAGCCATATGGGCTCACCACCAGGTCCAAGGTTGGCAGTTGTGATACAAGGTCGCCCCCTGGCCCGCGAACTCGGCGAAACAGGTCCTTACAGTGAACCACCCTACTCCAGATATGACAAATGGATAGTTTCAGCGCAAAATTAGGCCTCGCATCACTACGAATTCCACCGCAAGAGGGGATTCGTACTTTTCCCAAGTACTGGATCTTCGTCTCCTAGCAGTGGCAAGCGGCTAGCAACTATCATAATGACTTAATATGACGCGTGCAGATAATTGCGCGCCATGGAGCTCCTCGAAGCGCGCAGTGGAGCTCCTTGTCGAAGTCTGTTTTTAGGCCCCCCTAGGGCCCAACACGTTCAGAGAGAAAACTTGCGATCGATAGGAGAATTGAGTCCATTGTATACATAAGGTGTCCAATTAACAATTATGTGCGCGTTTAGATTGATGCGATCGATGCGCATAAGTGACCTCAGCATAGTCACGGGTTTTCGAGACGGGCCGTGCCCTAGGGCGTGTTTCCACAGACATTTTTTCGCGTGCTCGGAGCCGGGGTTCGGGAGCCTACGTGGCAGTAGTGTGACATCTAGGTGGACGTGCTCGGAATCCTCGGGGTGGACAGGTTGGCCAATCGCCTGCTAGCCTGGCCGATCCCCGGCCAATCCCCGGCCAATCTGTTGCCTCGCTGATGCCACGTGGGTTTTCTAGTTTCCATCTCCCTGCCCCAGTATTTGCGCATCAAATTGATCGGTGCTACGGTGGTTTTTCGAGTTGCGAGTAATAGAGTCCACTTGCGAGTATTTCGAAAAGTGGCCACATCATCCAATCGAATCGTTGTGTTCGTCCATTCCTTCTCCCTGTCCCAGTAGTTGCGCATCAAATTCATCGGTGCTACGGTGGTTTTTCGAGTTGCGAGTAATACAGTTCACTTGCGAGTGTTTCGGAAAACTTCTGCTGCTCTGGTGCAGCTCTCAGAAATGCAGCAATCAAGGAGGTGCAGTACGTACTGCTGTGTTTTTCGTGTGACCCTGCCTACGTGGCGTGCTCGGAGAACAGGGTCCTCCGAGCGTCTTGCTCCGACATGGGGGGGGGGCAGGTCGGAGCAGAGCTCCGAGAATACCAGTTTCTCGACTGTTTTCGACGTGAAACCACCGCTTTTTCAAACTATTCGAATATATATGACCAATCGCCTACCGGTCGCCTACCTGTCGCCTACCTGTCGCGTGCCCGGCACTCATAGGAGGCTCCGAGGAGCCTCCGAATGCCCCTGTGGAAACACGACCTGCTGACCTGGCACCTCCGAGGGCTCACGGAGGCTTCCGAGCACGCGAAAAAATCTCTGTGGAAACACGCCCCTAGCCATCCCCATTGGGGGGGGGGGGGGGGGGAGGGATTGCTCAACAGTTGAACTGTTGAGGGGGGAGGACGACGGACAAACCCTGACGTGGCTGCCCACCTGGCGTGCCACATCGGCGAAAAGTTGAACTGTTGAAGTTGAACTGTGCCCACTGGAAACACTCGTGCCACGCTGGCGCCCACTGTTGAACTATTTGGTCCACTGGATGAGAGACGGACAGACGCAGACGGCGGAGAGAGACACGGGGGGAACTTGGGGCTTCAGCCCCGGGACCCCTTGGGGGTCCAGAGGGGGCTAAAGCGACAAGTTCTAAGATCGTGTCGCAAGCGACACGGACAAGTTCTAAGAGCGTGTCGCAAGCGACACGGAAAATCGCTTTAGCAGTCACCGGCAGGGAGTTTCGGAAGTAGTGGAGGAAGTAGCTACTCGTAGCCGAATAGAGCTACAAACATTGAACAACTTTTGCGAAGGATCTTGACCGCTGCGATGCTGAAAACTCTAGTCATGCGCACTCCAACTATGAGCAAAAATTGTGGGTGCGGAGGTGGTCGGAATCGTTCAAACGCCTGGACATCTGTCGGACAGACGGACAGCGGACAGACAGACAGACGGCGGAGAGAACTTGGGGCACTTGGAGAACACGGGGGGAACTTGGGGCTTCAGCCCCGGGACCCTGGGGCATGAAGGATATACTCCAAATCGTACCACCCAAACAGCGGTACGAAACCGAGTATTTGACGCCCAACAGGCTTGGGAAGCGCGCCCGGCGCCATTCCGGCGGCGCCAAAAAACTGAAAGTCGAATTTCTATCTCTGTAGCGAATCATTGGCCCTGGGGGGGGGGGGGGGGGGGGGGGGGGGGGGGGGGTGTGTGGTTGGGGGGGGGGGGGGGGGGGGGATGTGGGTGGGTATGTGTGGTGTGTGGGGGGGGGGGGGCGGAGGCATACACGCCATTTATAGGTGTATAATTATTAATGCTTAATCGGAGTGTGTTGGCGGTGGGGAATAACTTGGTCATACACATTTTATTCACAATCTGAATTGTTTAGAAGTTATACCACAAAAAAATTCAACCCGACGACCTTCGAAATACCGTACGATTCCAAAACCGAAACCGTACGCGAACGCGAACGCGAATGACACAACCCGGGGGGGGGGAGGTCAGAGAGTGTATGTATGTGTTTTGTGTGTGTGTGTGTGTGGGTGGGGGGGGGGGGGGGGGGGGGGGGGGGGGGGGGGGGGGGGGGGGACAGGGGGGGGAGGGGGGGGGTCAGGGAATGGGGGGGGGGGGGGGTGGTTTGGGGGGGAGGGGTTGGGGAGGGGGGGAGGGGGGGGGGGGGGGGGGGGGGAAGTGGAGAGGGAAGAGCATCAAGGAAGGGGGGGGGGGTTTGGGGGGGGGGGGTGGGGGGTGGGGGGGGGGAGGTCAGGAGGGTGGGGAGGGGGGTGGGGGGGGGGGGGGGTGGGTGGGGGGGGGGGGGGGGGGGGGGGGGGGGGGGGGGGGGCGGGAAAAGGGAGAGAGGGAGGGGGGGGAGAGGGGGGGGGTGGAAAGCTGGGGGGGGGGGGGGGGGGGGGGAAGGGGGGGGGTGGGGGGGGGGGGAGGGAGGGGGGGAGGTCGGGGCAGGGTTGGTGGGGGGGGGGGTGGGGTAGGGGGGGGTGGGGGGGGTGGGGTGTGGGGGGGGGGGGACAACGGGGGGGGGTGGGTGGGGGGGGGTGGGGGGGGGGGGGGGGGTGGGGGGGAGGAAGGGAAGGGGGGGAGAGGGGGTGGGGGGGGGGGGGAGGTGAGGGGGGGGGGGGTTGGGGGGGGGGGGGGGGGGGGGGGCTGGAGGGGGGGAGGTGGTAAGGAGGGTGAGGGGGGGGTGGGGGGGGGGGGGGGGAGGTAAGGGGAGGGGGGGGGGGTGTGGGGGGGGAGGGCAAAGGGAGGGTATGGGGTGTGGGGGGGTGGGGTGGTGGGGTGGGGGTGTTGGTGTTTTATGGGATTGGGTGGGTGGGGTGTGTGGGGGGGGGGGGGGGGGGATTTATGTATGTGGGTGTGGTGGGGTGTGTTGTGTGGGGGGGGGGGGGGGGGGGCTCTCGGGGAAGTTTATGTGGGTTTGTAGTGTGGTGTTTGGGTGGTGAGGGTGAGGTTCGGGGGGGAGGTCAGGGAGTGTGTGTGTTGGTTTGATTTTGATTTGTTGTGTTTGTGTGTGGTGTGGGGTGGGGGAGGGGGGGGAGGGTCACAAAACAAAGGAGTGTATGTGTGTTGTAATGTTGGTTGTGTGTATGGGGTGGGGTTTTAGTAGGTGGTGGTTTTGGTGTTGGTTGGAGTGTGGGGGAAGGTTTACGGGCCATATGTTTGTGTGTGGTTGGTTGTGGTTGGTGGGGCTTGTTTGGGGGGGGGGTTAGGGAGTGTTTATGTGTGTGGTGGGTGGTTGGTGGTGTGTGTGCGGGTGGTGGGTGGTGATGGTGGATCCTCGGTGGGGGTGGGGGTGGGGTAGTGGTGGGGGGGGGGGGTGGGGGGGGGGGAGGGAGTGTCAAAGGAGTGTATGTGTGTTTGGGTGTGGTTGGGTGGGGGAGGGTCAGGGTGTGTGGTGTGTAGGGTACGGTGGTGGGGGAGGTCAGGGAGTTTAGTGTGTGGTGTGTGTGGGGGGGGGGGGGGGGGGAATGTATGTATTGTGTGTGGTGTGTGGGCGGGGGGGGGGGGGGGGGGAGGGGAGGGGGGAGGGGGGGGGAAGGTGGAAGGGGAGGGGTGGGTGGGTGGTGAGGGGGAGGGGGGGGGTGGGGTGGTGTGGGGTGGGTGTGGGGGGGGGGGAGAGAAGAGAGTGGTGAGTTAGGACTGTAGTGGTGTGGGTGGGGTGAGGTGGGTTGCGTGGGGGGAGGTAAGTGATGTGTGTTAGATGTGTTGTGTTTGTGTGGAAATTGTGTGTGTGCTGTGTGTGGGGTGGGGGGGTTAGGGGAGGGTAAAAGAGTGAAAGTGTGTTGTAGATGGTTTGTGTGTGGGGTCGGGGGCTAGTGGGGGGTGGGTGGTGGTTGTGTGTGGTGGGGTCGGCCGGGGGGGGTGGGGGGGCGGTTTTGGTGGGTGGTGGTGGTGGTGGCGGTGGGGGGTGGGGGTGGAGGGGAGAGGTCAGGGGACAGAGAAAGTGTTTGTATGTGGGGGGATGGTGGTGGGTGGTGGGGGTGTGGGGTGGGGGGGTGTGGGGGGGGCAGGGGGGGGGGAAAGGGGAGAAAGTGTTGTGTGTGTTTTGTTGTGTTTGTGTGTGGGGTCGGGTGGGGGGGGGATGTAAGGAGGGGGGGGGGGGGTGTGGTGGGGGGGGGGGGGTGGGGGGGAGGAGGTAAGGGAGGGGTGAGGGGGGGGCGGGGGGAGTGGGGGGGGGGGGGGGGGGGGGGGGGGGGAGGGTCAGGGAAGGGAAGGGGGGGGGGGGGGGGGAGGGGGGGGGGGAAGGGGGCAGGGGTAAGGGTGTGGGGGTTGGTAGGGGGGGGGAGGGGTCGGGGGGGGGTGGGGGGTGGGGGGTGGGGGGGGGCGGGGGGGGCAGGGATTGTATGTGTGTGTGTGTGGGTTAGTGTGTATTTTTTTCTTCTTCATGAAGCCTGATTCCTCTGAAGGATGGAAATCCTGAATACAATCTATAATAAAAAACATATTAATCGTACAATTAAATTATCATCCCAGCTGAGATGATGATTGATTATATTGTAGAATTAAATTATCACTGTAGCACGAACTCAGGGCCCCCGTCAGTTCATCGATTCTTTTCATTTTTTCAATTCTTCGGTTTTTTTTTCCAGCCCTTCCTATACGGTTGGGCAGGTCCCTTTAGCCTATTTGGCCTACCCCTGGAATGTAGCATACATACTTACTCAGTAGCTTACAGTACTGTAGTTCGGTATTGTTACAGTAGGGATCATACTCTGTAGCTTACAGTATTGTAGTTCGGTATTGTTACAATGGAGATCTTACTCAAAAGCTTACAATATAGAAGTTCGGTATAATTGCAGCAGGGATCATACTCAGTAGCTGAGAGTATAGTAGTTCGGTAATGTTACAATAGGGATCCTACTCTGTGGCTTAGAATATAGTAGTTCGGTATTTTTACAATGGAGATCACACTCAGTAGCTTAGAGTATAGTAGCTCGGTATTGTTAAAAAAAAGGATTCTCTAATCAATAAGCTTAGAGTATAGAGTAGTTCGGTTTTTGTTTACAATAGGGAGTCATAATTCATACTCAATAGCTTAGGAGTATTAGTTAGTTCGGTATTATTTGTTAAATTACAGGCAGGGATCATACTCAGTAGCTGAGAGTATAGTTAGTTCGGTCTTTTACAATAGGGATCAGAATCAGTAGCTTAGAGTGTATAGTTAGCGCGGTAGCCCCCCAACACAACACCACACCACACACACATATATACAAAACACACTGCCTGAAAACTCCCCCCCCCCCCCCCCCCCCCCCCCCCCCCCCACCCACACCACACCACACCACCACCACCCAACACACACAACACAACACAAACACTCCCTGGCCCCACCCCACCCACCAAACACCAAACACACACACTCCCTTACCCCCTGGTTACTTGTTACGTTGTAGCAGCTTTGTCTGTGCATGAGGGGACTAGATGGGAGGGGTGATCCAAGCGAATAAATCGGATGCATGACACAAGGCACCCTTACCCACACCCTCACACCCTACCCATCCATGCATGATACAAGCCACTTAAACAAGCCCACCCCCTACACATCCATGCATGCTACAAGGCACCCTTACACACACACTCACCCTATCCATCCATGCATGCTACAAGGCACCTTAACACACACCCTGTCCATCCATGCATGATACAAGACACCTTCAGGCACCCTGCCCACAAGGGTGTCCAACCTCTTGCTCGAGCTGTTTAACGTATCCTGCAATGGTCCTGCGACCTTTCCCATTTGAATAGGGCCCTGCCTGTTGTGCTGCGGACGTGCTCCACCCGAAGTGATCCGAACGCGAATGGCACAACCCTGGCTCATCACCCTGCCTTACGCACAGCCGCGAGTCTCTGTCGACTCAAGCGTCGGCCCCGGAATAACGAGACAAATAGCTATCAGTAAGAAGAAAGGTGCGCGAAACAGCAGAGCTAATGATTCGCGACAGAGATAGAAATCCGACTTCAAGTTTTTTGGCGCCGAAAGGATGTCGGGCGCCCTTTCCAGGCCTGTTGGGTGTCAAATCTTTGTTTTTTGGCGGAGCCCCCCCCTTCTGGGGGGCGGGAGCCCCCAGGGTTACCCATTTGTCCGTCCATCCAACCATCCATCCATCCATCCATCCGTCTGACCGTGATGAAGCCCGACACGTCAGCCAACGGTCTCGTAACTAACTCGCTTCCGTTGCCACCTGTCGCTCCCTCGCGATCACTCTCCGCCAATTTTTAGCGTCGCAGGCGACGCTGCATCGAACTTGTCGTACCGATGTTGTTTTCGTACCGATGTTGTTTTCGTACCGATGTTGGGTGGTACAATTTGGAGTGTATCCTTCCTCCCCTGCCCTGGGGGGTCCAGAGGGGGCTAACGGAGAGGGAAGCGGGACTAGGAGGTAGCAGAGGCACCAAAGGGGATCTAGGTTATACGGGTCTAGAGGACACGTGAAGACAATTATAACCATGGAACAGCTTACGTTGACATGATCTGTGCCCACTGCTGAAATGCCACACCGACTAAATTGTGCACCTTGATGAACTGTCATACGAGGTAATACATTTTGAGTTTATAGGTCACTTCGCGTCAATTTTTAACATCTCAAAATCGTAAGAAAGACCACCTCATGTCATGTTTAATTGTGTACTCAATGCCTTGCCATGTTGTGTAACGCAGCACATAAAAAATACCTCCCACCTTGGTATCATCCTTGACTTTGAAAACGTACATAACGAGGTTACTTACCTAACTTATCACCCCTGGCTTCCCAGATTTTAATGTGTTCCTATCACACGACGTTACACAGGAGCAGGGAGCGGAGGGCGTCAGACTTATATATGCGATTCACAGAGCCGGGCCTTTGAAGCGCAAGAAGTATATCACTATATCAGGCCTCACAACATCTTCGTGCAGTTGGCTGAAGTGCCCGAGCAACAGCCTGATGCAGTTCGTGAAGCACAACGAGTTTCAGAAGCCAGAATTCATGCACGCATTGACACAGATGCTGCACACGGGAGGAGGATTGCTTTACTAGGTGACACCCGAAGTGAAGACTACATTGCACTCCCATAATACATTGCCTAGGCGGTTTGGATGCTACGTGCCGCAATACGTACAAAGACAAGCCAATTGTACAGCCCTCAGATCATACAGAATACTATGTTGGGCGCTTTGAATGTGAGCTCTACTCACTCCTAAAATAAATATAGTACCTCTAAGATCTTAATTGTTTTAAGCACGGACACCTATATGTAGCGCTCCATCGCATAACTGCTTCACTTTAGATTGCTGCCATAGCGTTACTGCCAAACCGTTACATAATCCCTCCACATACATCACTCCTTTAGTGTAACTTGCTTATGCTACCTTTATATGAGTGTAAAACCGCAAATCTACGAATCGCGAATCTACACCCTATAATGTTCTTATATGCATATATACATAGTTATATTAACTATGTATATAGAATCCACGAATCGCGAATCTACACCCTATAATGTTCTTATATACATATATACATAGTTATATTAACTATGTATATAGAATCCACGAATCGCGAATCTACACCCTATAATGTTCTTATATACATATATACACAGTTATATTAACTATGTATATAGAATCCACGAATCGTGCAAAATCAATTAGGGTGCAATGTATAACGGCTTGATAAATGTAAGTTCAATTTTGATAATTTGATCAGTCTGAACTTTGTAACAAGTCTGGTAAATCTTCTCAAGTTCTCAAAATTTTCGAAGTCCCTGAAAACGACAAAACGTAGAATCCACGAATCGTGCAAAAGCAATTATTTGCAATATATAACTATATACAATGCATGACGACCGCGACAAGGCCAATGGACGCCTCACCGAGAAGCTTCAATTTTCCTACGTCCGATGTGAAACGACTCACTCAGTAAAAAGACAGCCCCCCTCCCCCCACCCCCACCCACACCCACACCCACACAGCCACACCCCTCCTCCTCCTCCTACTACTACTCGTCAATGTCAACGTCTCCAAGACGTCGCAGGCTGACAGGCTCGGCATTAGAAACGTCCCCTCCCACCCTGTCTCCCAACTGTCTCACAACGATTATATAAACTGATGAGACTCAACGAATCGGTTCACATTCTCACGCCCCACACGCGTTTCACGCCAACCGAGATCCGACGTTTCCAACGAACCTTTCCCCAACGTACTACCAACCAACTCCGAGAGGCTTCCGAACGAAATCCCAACCGATTCTCAACCGAACCAGAGTTCGTTAAGCATCAGAACCGCCGTGACATGGAGTGCGTTGTTTGCGAGTAGTACATGTCCGCCGAACACATCTTTAACTCCATCCCCATCCCAACCCCAATACCGTGCCCCAAACCGAATTCCAGTTCATCCAGCACTCCTTTTACACCTGCTGGTACAGTAATCGAGAAGCTAGCTTCATAGTTCGAGTTTGGGCAAGTCTCTTCCCCTAGTTTTCGCTGTTCCCCTGAGTGCAGCGTGCGCACTACTGCGACCATTGCGGCATTCCCTGCCCTCCCCCAAGCGGCACATCTCCTGCATTAAGCTCCCCAACCGGCATTTAGCTCCCCCACCCCTCCTCACAGCCGTGCTGGTTCCCCCGCGTCGCCCGTGACCCCCCACTCTCCCATGCAACGCTTTTCAGTTAACATCGGAGGGCGGGTCGGGGCCACCCTCACCCCCACCCCACTCCCCACTCCTACATTCACCCCCACCCTGCCTCCTCACCCCCCACACACCACATCCATGAGTGCCATCCGCTCTAACGCCGTCCGTGCACTCGCTATACCCGAGCACCGGCCTACCGTGAGCACACGAGTAACCTCCGCACCCACCCGTTCCCCGACGACCCCTCCCCCGGTTGCCAAACCCACGCTCGCGACCCCCCGACCTACCCCCAACCATGATACCCACGTTGGAAGCGGTGCGAGTGCCCGTTCACCAGCAACCAGCCAACGGACAACCCCACCAACCGCGCATAGGGTTCCCAGGCCAGGGGGGGCTGAGGCCAAGGGGGGCACTGCGAAGTCTAGGACTGTTCAGGAGCTGAATAACCCAGTGCAGGTTGGAGCTAAGGGTAGGAGCTCAGCAAAAATCAGGGTGAGTGGGAGTGGGGGTGGGGGACGGCTGCATGTGGGAAAGCGTTCTGCGTGTGTGTGATTGGGGATGGGTGGGGTTTTGTACAGGGGGGGAGGGAGGGTGCCATGGAGTTCACGGGGGTGTTATTGGGGTGTGTTGTTGGTTGTTGGGTGGCATTGTTGGTGCATTGATGTTGGGCATGGGGGTTCATGGGTGGGGGGTTTGGGTGAGGGTCCATGGAGTGTTGTGTTAGTGGCAGGGGGTTATTTATGTGTGTGGTGGTGGCATGGGGTGTGGTGTGGTGATGGGGCATGGGGTTTGCATGGGGTGGCGGTTGGTTTGTTTTGTTTTGTTTTTTGTGCGGGCATGAAAGCGTGCGTGCATGGTGCATGGTGTTTGTGCGTGTGGATCCATATGGTTCTTAGGGGTGTATGGGGTGGTTGCGTTTTTGGTAAGGGTTTGTATGGAGGGTGTGGTGCATGGGGGTTGTATGAGGTATTTGGTGGGGGGCATGGGGGCATGGTTGTGTAAACGGACGTGTGTGTGTCGGTGTGGTGGTTGGTGGGGCCACCATGGGTTTGAGTGCATGGGAGGATCATGGGAGGGGTTTGCATGGAAGAGGTGCAAAGGGGTATATTATGGTTATATATGGGTAGGGTGTCATAAGGGCGTTGATGCAACGGTTGTGTCTGGTCCGGGGTGTGGGTCGGTGGCGGGGGTTGGGCGGGGGGGGGGTGGTGGAATGGTGAGTGAAATTGGATGGGTTGCAATTGGGGCTTAGGGCGGGGTTGATGTTTGTTTTGATGAAAGGGATGATGTGCTGTCATTGTGGGGCGGTGGGTGTGGTGTGCTGTGGGTGGGTGGGGGGGGTGGGTAGGTTTATAATGGGTTTTGTAAGGTAAAATTGGGGTGATGTCATTTGGGATGGTTGCAAGGGGGTTATGGGCAGGTTGGGCAGTGTTGTGTTTTGATGCACGTGTGTGTGTGGTGTGTCGTGTGTGTGTGTGTGTGTGTGTGTTGGGGGGGGGGTGATTAAATGGGTGATGTGCATGGTTGGGATGTGTTGAATGGAGTTGCCATGAAAAGGCTGAGGTGAGTTGGGGCATGGGGGATTTAACGGGGGTATGGTGGTGCGTGCAATAGGGGTTGAATGCAATTTGTGGTGTGTGTGGTGTGTGGTTGATTGTGTGTGGGGGGCGGGGGGGGGGGGATGGGGTGATGTGGGCATAGAAATGGGGGGGATGGGAGTGCATGTGTTTGATTGCACCGGATGTGTGTGTATGTGTGCAGGGGGGGGGGGGCGGGGGGGGGGCACACGTTGGGTGGTTGCATAGGAGATAGGGGTTGATGGAGTGTATGGGTTGCATGGCTGTAGGTTGCTATGGGTGTGAGTTTGGGCTGTGGGGTGGGATTTGGCATGGGCGGGGTTGGCACACATGAGTTGCATGGGTAGGGTAGAATGGGTGAGTTGGGCTGGGGTGGGATGCATGGGTTTGCCATGGGACCTGAGTGGATGCATGGGGTGGTGGCACACATGAGTTGGCATGTTGGTAGGGGTAGAATGGGTGTGGTTGGGGCTGGGGCTGGGCGATGCAGGGGTTGCATGTGGGGTAGGTAGTAGATTATTAGGAATGGGTGGAGTTGGGCTGGGCTGGGAGGATGGCATGGGTGCAATGTGGTAGGGTTTTATAGAATGGGTTGAGTTGGGCTGGATGGGGTGGGATGCATTGGGTTGGCATGGATTGAGGTTGGGGTGGGATGGCATGGGGGTGGTGGCACACCATGAGTTGCATGGGGGTAGGGTTTAGGGAATGGTTTTGAGGTGGGCTGGGGCTGGGGATGCATGGGTTGAATGGATTGAATATTGAGTTGATGCAGGGGCTCGTGGGTGGCACACATGAGGTTGCATGGGTGGCTTCGGGTTAGAGTTTTAAGGAATGGGTGAGGTGGGCTGGGCTGGGATGCATGGGTTGCATGGATTGAGTTGGATGCATGGGGTGGGTGGCACACATGAGTTGCATGGGGTAGGGTACAATGCAGGGGTTAAATGGGGTGGTGTAGGATGCATGAGTTGAGGACCATGAACCCTAGAACCTGAATAATGTCCTAAAACCCTTGAACCACAGGAACCACTGGATCTGCCTCTTTGTTGAACTAGACCAAAACCCCAAACCCTAGAACCTGAATATGATCCTAAAGCCCTTGAACCACATAGGTGCCTTGGATCTGCCTCTTAATCAGGCTATACCCCAACCCTGAACCCTAGAACCTGAAAGTGATCCTAAAGCCCTTGAACCACAGGAATACCCTGGATCTGCCTCTTTGTTGATCTAGACCCAAACCCTGAACCCTAGAACCTGAATATCATCCTAAAACCCTTGAACCACAGGAATACCCTGGATCTGCCTCTTCATCAGGCTATACCCAAACCCTGACCCCTAGCACCTGAATATGATCCTAAAACCCTTGAACCACAGGGGTGCCCTGGATCTGCCTCTTTGTTGAACTAGACCCAAACCCTGAACCCTAGAACCTGAATATGATCGTAAAACCCTTGAACCACAGGAATACCCTAGATCTCCCTCTATGTCAAAATATATCCAAACCCTGAAGCCTAGAACCTGAATACGATCCTAAAACCCTTGAACCACAGGAATACCCTGGATCAGCCTCTTTGTCAAATTATATGCTTCTTCCAGTGGAGCAGTACTTTGTACTGGACCCTGAGCGTATCAAGCATTTGGAGGGGTCCCGCTTCCTAATTTCTGTACCACGCGTCGACGGGTATGAAAATGAAGAGGGTGAGTTGCGGGGGGGGCACGGGGGGGGGATGGGATGGTGAGGGGGTTCCCGCGAGGGGGGGGAAGTGTGGAGTGGGTGTTGGGATGTGTAGTGGTGGTTGTACGGGGTACGGGTGTGTGTAGTGAGTTGTGTGGTGGTGTGGGGGTGAGAGCGATGTGTGTGTGTGCAGTACGGACTGTGGGGGTGGTGGTTGTTCTCTTCCATTTGCTTTTTTCCTGCTCCTTCTTCGGGGATGAGCCTACATGGGTGGGGTGTTTCCGTGCGGACGGTTTCTCTGTGGTTTGCGTGGGTGGATCCGTGCAAATTGGGTTTGTTTCCTTGCATTTGGGGTTGGTTCGGGCGGGGGGGGGTGCGGAAGAAAAGAAGCAATAATTGCTAGATCAGACAACTCATAGCTATCGCGGCAGATGTGTATTGCCTTGAAATGGGGTGTTGTCATCTTTTAAACAGCGGTCCATGCCGCAATACTAGGCTCAGGGCAATCTTATAAGACATTCAGTTCGTGTAAAGCATCGAATGAGAGATGGAGGTAAAAGGTGCTTAATTGTCAGGGGGATAGAAATGGGGCAACGGTACCGGCAGAACGCGACGAAGCTCAGCCGCATATACGAAATAGGCAAAGAAAATCAAGACATATGGCCCTCAGTGCCTAAACCTATAGAGGAGCCCGTCGCGGGGTTGGTTTCTCTGACGCGGGAAGAAGCCTGGTACACGGAAACTCTAGATCTCCAATCTTCGTTCCCGCCACTCGCTGGGATCAATGTACTTAGGACGATCCGTGTTATCCAGGAATTTACGAAGAGCAACATAGTGGGGCTGAGAGCCAGCAGCGTAAAATTTTGGCAAACCTAGCGTGCGAGGTCAGTAATCATTACGTGTGCAAGCAATAGCAAATTATGATTTAGTTCGCTCATCTGACCCCCTCCCCCCCCCCCCCCACCCCCCCAACCCCCCCACACACACACTCACTCACGCATGCGCTCCACTAACTCACTCATCACCACTCAATCATGACTCCACTCATCACTCACTCCACGGCACTAAATCACTCACTCATCACTCACTCACTCACTCCACAGCACCCACAACCCCAACCACCCCTCACCACTCACTACTCACTCACTCACTCACCACCCACCCACCCAAACCATTCCACTCATACACCTCATGTATATGGCGTATGTGGCTCCACTAGGTGATGGGCATTGGCTGGAGCCGAGGTAGAAGAGATAGTGTTACCCACCATGCAAATCCTCCAAGGTGGGTTATGACACCAGACGTAAGTGTTGCTGCTACTGCTGGTGCATGGTGCATGGAGGTAAAAGTAGAGGTAGAGGTGAAGAGTCGCACGTGTGGGAGTAGAGATGGAGGTGGTAGAGGGCGGTGGGGGTCGAGCTAAGGGTTAACACACATGCAAACCTGCCTAGAGGTACAGGTGGAGGGTAGAGGTGGATGATAGAGTAGAGGGTAGGGGTGATGTAAGAGGTAGGTAGAGGTCGATGTTGTAGAGTAGAGGTAGAGGTGGATGTAGAAGGTAGAGGTGGATGTAGAGGAAAGGGTGGATGTAGAGGTAGAGTCGATGGTAGAGGTAGAGGTGGATGTAGAGTGGAGAGGTCGATTGTGAGGTATAGGTGGGGGGTAGAAGGTGGAGGGGGGGTAGAGGTGGAGGGGTAGAGGTGGATAATGTTTGGTAGATGGTAGCGGAAGAGGATGGTGGATGTAGAGGTAGAGGTGGATTAGAGGGTATGAGGGGATGTAGACGGTCGATTGTAGAGGTAAGAGGTGGATGTAGAGGAAGAGGTGGATGTAGAGGTAGAGGTAGAGGTAAATGTAGAGGAAGAGGTCGATGTAGAGGAAGAGGTGGATGTGAAGGACGAGGGTCGATTGTAGAGGTAGAGGTGGATGTAGAGGGGGAGGTTAGAGGGGATGTAGAGTGTAGAGGGGTAGAGGTGGATGTTTGTAGAGGTAGAGGTCGATGTAGAGGTAGAGGTGGTGTAGAGGTAGAGGTCGAGCTAGAGGTATAGAGGGTAGAGGTGGGGGTAGAGGTGGAGGGGTACGGTAGAGGGGAGGTTAGAGGTGGATGTAGAGGGTAGAGGTGGATTGTAGAGGTAGAGGTGGAGTAGAGGTCCGTTTATAGAGGTTAGAGGTGGATGTAGACTTCGATGTAGAGGTAAGGAGGTGCGATGTAGAGGTAGGGGTAGAGTAATGTAGAGGAAGAGGTCGATGTGAGAGGAAGAGGTCGGAAAGAGGTGGATGTTTAGGGTAGACGGGTATATGTAGAGGTGGTAGAGGGTGGATGTAGAGGTGGAGGGGTAGAGGTGGAGGTAGAGGTAGAGGTGGATGTAGAGGGGATGTAGAGTAGGGTCGATGTTAGACGGTCGAGGTAGAGGTGGATGTGAGAGTTCGGTAGGAAGGTAAGAGGGGTGGATGTAGGAGGTGGGGTGGTGGATGTAGAGGTCGAGGTAGAGGTAAGAGGGGGGGTCGTAGAGGTGCGGTTTTAGAGGTAGCTAGATGGAGATGGTAGAGTATAGATGGTAAAGGTAAAATGGTTAGAGGAAGAGGTGGATGTAGAGGTCGATGTCGGGAAGAGGTGGATGTAGAGGTAGAGGAGAGTGGATGTAGAGGTGGAGGTAGAGGTGGATGTAGAGGTGGAGGTAGATGTAGAGGTGGAGGTAGAGGTGGAGGTAGAGGTGGATGTAGAGGTAGAGGTGGATGTAGATGTAGAGGTGGATGTAGAGGTGGATGTAGAGTTGGAGGTAGAGGTAGAGGTGGATGTAGAGGTAGAGGTCGATGTAGAGGTAGAGGTGGATGTAGAGGTGGAGGTGGAGGTGGATGTAGTGGTAGAGGTGGAGGTAGAGGTGGATGTAAAGGTAGAGGTCGATGTAGAGGTAGAGGTGGATGTAGAGGTAGAGGTCGATGTAGAGGTAGAGGTGGGGGTAGAGGTGGAGGTAGAGGTGGAGGTAGAGGTGGATGTAGAGGTAGAGGTGGATGTAGAGGTAGAGGTGGATGTAGAGGTAGAGGTGGATGTAGGGGTCGATGTAGATGTAAGAGGTGGATGTAGAGGAAGAGGTGGATGTAGAGGTAGAGGTAGAGGTAAATGTAGAGGAAGAGGTCGATGTAGAGGAAGAGGTGGATGTAGAGGTAGAGGTCGATGTAGAGGTAGAGGTGGAGGTAGAGGTGGATGTAGAGGTAGAGGTGGATGTAGAGGTGGATGTAGAGGGAGTGGGGGAGGGTAGAGGTAGAGGTAGAGGAAATGGTAGCAGAAGAGTCGATGAGAGGAAGAGGGGGTAGAGGTAGAGGTAGAGGTAGAGGTAGAGGTGGAGGTAGAGGTGGATGTAGAGGTAGAGGTGGATGTAGAGGTGGATGTAGAGGTAGAGGTGGATGTAGAGGTCGATGTAGAGGTAAGAGGTGGATGTAGAGGTAGAGGTTGATGTAGAGGTAGAGGTCGATGTAGAGGTAGAGGTAAAGGTAAATGTAGAGGAAAAGGTGGATGTAGAGGTCGATGTAGAGGAAGAGGTGGATGTAGAGGTAGAGGTAGAGGTAGAGGTGGATGTAGAGGTAGAGGTAGAGGTGGAGGTGGAGGTAGAGGTGGAGGTAGAGGTGGATGTAGAGGTGGATGTAGAGGTAGAGGTGGAGGTAGAGGTAGAGGTAGAGGTAAATGTAGAGGAAGAGGTCGATGTAGAGGAAGAGGTGGAGGTGGAGGTAGAGGTGGATGTAGAGGTAGAGGTGGATGTAGAGTTAGAGGTAGAGGTGGAGGTAGAGGTGGATGTAGAGGTAAAGGTGGATGTAGAGGTGGATGTAGAGGTAGAGGTGTATGTAGAGGTGGATGTAGAGGTAAGAGGTGGATGTAGAGGTAGAGGTAGAGGAAAATGTAGAGGAAGAGGTGGAGGTAGAGGTAGAGGTGGATGTAGAGGTAGAGGTGGATGTAGAGGTAGAGGTGGATGTAGAGTTAGAGGTAGAGGTGGAGGTAGAGGTGGATGTAGAGGTAAAGGTGGATGTAGAGGTGGATGTAGAGGTAGAGGTGGATGTAGAGGTGGATGTAGAGGTAAGAGGTGGATGTAGAGGTAGAGGTAGAGGTAAATGTAGAGGAAGAGGTGGAGGTAGAGTTAGAGGTGGATGTAGGGTAGAGGTGGTGGATGTTAGAGGTAGAGGGGATGTAGCGGTAGAGGTGGATAGTAGAGGTGGAGGTAGAGGTAGAGGTGGATGTAGAGGTGGAGGTAGAGGTGGATGTAGAGGTGGAGGTAGATGTAGAGGTGGAGGTAGAGGTGGAGGTAGAGGTGGATGTAGAGGTAGGAGTTGGATGAGAGTAGAGGTGGATGTTAGAGGGGATGTTAGAGTGGAGGTAGAGGTAGAGGTGGATGTGAGGTGGATGTCGTCGGTGGAGGGTGGTAGAGGTGATGTAGAGGTGGAGGTGGAGGTGGATGTAGTGGTAGAGGTGGAGGTAGAGGTGGATGTAAAGGTAGAGGTCGATGTAGAGGTAGAGGGTGGATTGTAGAGGTAGAGGTCGATGTAGAGGTAGAGGTGGGGGTAGAGGTGGAGGTAGCAGGTGGAGGTAGAGGTGGATGCTAGAGGTAGAGGTGGATGTAGAGGTAGAGGTGGATGTAGAGGTAGAGGTGGATGTAGAGGTCGATGTAGATGTAAGAGGTGGTGGATGTAGAGGAAGAGGTGGATGTAGAGGTAGAGGTAGAGGTAAATGTAGAGGAAGAGGTCGATGTAGAGGAAGAGGTGGATGTAGAGGTAGAGGTCGATGTAGAGGAGTGGTTTAGAGGTGGTGGAGGTTAGAGGTGAGATGTTAGAGGTAGAGGTGGAGTAGAGGTGTATGTAGAGGTAGATGGTGGATGTAAGGGGTAGTAGAGTTATAGAGGTAAAGTAGAGGAGGAATGAGGTCGATGTAGAGGAAGATGTGGATGAGGGTAGAGGCGATGTTTAGAGGTAGAGGTGGATGTAGAGGTGGATGTAGAGGTAGTAGAGGTGGATGTAGAGTCGATGTAGAGGTAAAGAGGGGGATGTAGAGGTAGAGGTGATGTAAGAGGTAGAGGTCGATGTAGAGGTAGAGGCGGTAATGTGAGAGGTAAAGGAAATGTTACGGGAAAAGGTTGGATTTTGTAGAGGTCGATTGTAGAGGAAGGGTGGATTTTTTTGGGAGCAGGGAAGGGGATGACGGGAGAGGGGAGAGGGGAGGGAGAGGGAGAGAGGGAGAGGGGGAGGGGAGGGATGAGGGGAGAGGGCACGAGGGGAGAGGGGAGGAGAAAGGTGGAGAGGGGAGGAGAGAGGGAGAGGGGGAGGGAGAGGTGAAGAGGAGAGAGGGAAAATTTTTTTTGGGTAAATGTAGAGGAAGAGGTCGATGTAGAGGAAGAGGTGGATGTAGAGGTAGAGGTGGATGTAGAGGTAGAGGTGGAGGTAGAGGTGGATGTAGAGGTAGAGGTGGATGTAGAGGTGGATGTAGAGGTAGAGGTGGATGTAGAGGTAGAGGTAGAGGTAAATGTAGAGGAAGAGGTCGATGTAGAGGAAGAGTCGTATGTAGAGGTAGAGGTCGATGTAGATTAGAGGTTAGAGGTTAGAGGTGGAGGAGAGGTGGATTAGAGGAGGTGGTTAGAGGGGGATGTAGAGGTGGATGGTAGAGGTAGAGGTGGATGTAGAGGTCGATTGTAGAGGTAAGGGTGGATGTAGAGGTAGGGCTGATGTAGAGGTAGGAGGTAGAGTCGATGTAGAGGTAGAGGTAAAGGTAAATGTTAGATGGAAAAGGTGGGAAAAGGGGGATGTAGAGGTCGGAGGTAGAGGAAGAGGTGGATGTAGAGGTAGAGGTCGGATGTAGAGTTGGAGGTAGAGGGTGGTGTTAAGGTGGCAGAGGAAGAAGGAGAGGTGAGATTGTAGAGGTTAGTAGAGGTGGATGTAGAGAGTAGAGGGGTGGATGTAGAGGTAGAGGTAGAGGTAAATGTAGAGGTAGAGGTGGATGTAGATGTCGATGTAGAGGAAGAGGTGGATGTAGAGTTAGAGGTGGATGTAGAGTTAGAGGTCGATGTAGAGGTAGAGGTAGAGGTGGAGGTGGAGGTAGAGGTGGAGGTAGAGGTGGATGTAGAGGTGGATGTAGAGGTAGAGGTGGAGGTAGAGGTGGATGTAGAGGTAGAGGTGGATGTAGAGGTCGATGTAGAGGTAGAGGTGGATGTAGAGGTGGATGTAGAGGTAGAGGTGGATGTAGAGGTAGAGGTGGATGTAGAGGTAGAGGTAGAGGTGGATGTAGAGGTAGAGGTGGATGTAGAGGTCGATGTAGAGGAAGAGGTGGATGTAGATGTGGATGTAGAGGTGGAGGTGGATGTAGAGAAAGAGGTGGATTAGAGGTAGAGATGGAGGTAGAGGTAGAGATAAGCATTGCCAATTGTTAAAATCCTCCCAAGGTGGTTCTGCACCCAGACGGAAGTGTCCGTGCATATATTTGTTTTGATAGTACTGTTATTGCTGTTTCTGCTTTTTGTTGTTGTTGTTGTTGCTGCTGCAGCTGTTGCTGCATCGTGCTGGAGGTGGAGGTGGAGGAAGAGGTAGAGCTGAAGGTAGAGGTGGATGTGAGTGTGTGGTGTATGTGAGTGTGTGGTGTGGTGTATGTGAGTGTGTGGTGTGTGTATGTGTGTGTGTGAGTGTGTGGTGGTGGTGGTGTGTGTGTATGTGAGTGTGTGGTGGTGGTGGTGTGTATGTGAGTGTGTGGTGGTGATGTGTGTATGTGACTGTGCAGTGGTGGTGGTGGTGGTGTGTGTATGTGAGTGTGTGGGGGGGGGGGGGTGGGGAGGGGGTGGATGTGAGGGAGGGGGGGAGGAGGGGGAGGGGAGGGGGGGGTGGTGGTGGTGGGTGAGGTGAGGGTTGGGGTGGGGGGGGGGGGGGGATGTGAGTGTGTAGGTGGGGGTGGTGTGTGGAGGGTGTAATTTGAGTGGGGGTGTGGTGGTGTGGTAGGTGTGGGTAGGTGTGGGGAGGGTAGGTTTGAGTGTTGTGTGGTGTGTGGATGTGTATGTGAGTTGGTGGTGGTGGTGGTGTGTATGAGGTGGGGAGGCGGAGGGGAGCACGGGGGGGGGGGGGGGGAGGGGCAGGGGGGCGGGGGGCGTGGGGGGGGGGAGGGAGGGGAGGGGGGCGGGCGGGGGCGGTGGGGGAGGGGAGGGGGGCCGCGGTGGGGGGGGGGGGGGCGGAGGGGGGGGAGGGGGAGGGGGGGGGGGGGGGAGGGGAGGGGGAGGAGGGGGGGCGGGGGTTGGGGCGGGGGGGGAGGGGGCGGGGGGGGGGGGGGGGGGGGGAGGGGGGGGGGCGGGGGGAGGGCGGCGGGGGGGGGGGGGGGGGGGGGCCGCGGGGGGGAGGGGGGGGGGGTGGCGCAGGGGGGGGGGTAGGGGGGGGGGGGGAGGGGGGAGGGGGGGGGGGGCGGGGGGGGGGAGGCGGGGGGCAGGGGGGGGGGGGGGGGGGGGGAGAGGAGGACGGGGGGGGGGGGGGGGGGGAGGGGGGAGGGGCTCCCCCCTCTTCCTGGAGGGGGGGGGGGGGGGGGGGAGGGGGGGGAGGGAGGGGGGGGGGGGGGGGCGGGGCGCAGGGCGGGGGGGGAGGGGGGGGAGCGGGAGGCGCGGGGGAGGGAGGGGCAGGGGGGGACCGGCGGGGGCGAGGGGGGGGGGCGGGGAGGGAGGGGGGGGGGGGGGGGGGGAGGGGAGGGCGAAGGGCGGGGGGGGGGGGGGTAGCGGGGGGGGGGGGGGGGGGGGGGGGGGTGGGGGGGGAGGGGGGGGGGGGTGGAGGAATGGGGAGGGGGTGTGGGCGGCGCGGGGGGGTGGGGGGGGGGAGCGTGGGGGGGTCAGGTGGGTGTGGCGGCGTGGGCACGGGGTGTCGGCCGCGTGGGTGGTGTGTATGTGAGTGTGTGGGTGGTGGTGGTGGCTGTGTTCGTGAGTGGGTTGTGGCGGTGGGTGGTACGGTGGGTGTGTTTTTGTGGGTGTGTAGCGGGGTGGGGGGGTGGGGAGGGGGGGGTGGGAGAGGGGAGTGTGGTGTGGGGGTGGTGTGGGTATGTGGTGTGATGTCAGGGTGTGGTGGTGGTGGTGGGTATGTGTGTGTATGAGGAGGGTGTGGTGGTGGTGGGGTGGGTATGTGTGTGTGTAGTTTCTGTTATTTTAATTACTATTATTGTTGTTGCAGTTGTTTCGTCGATCATATTTGTGTTCACCCCTGAACTGCCATGTATTGCTCTGTACAGCCTTGTACCATCAACCCCGCAACCCACCTACAGGGCTACGGACTTTTAAGCTCGGCACCTGAGCTACCATGCACTACTCTGTACCGCTCTGTACCATCAACTTGCAACCCACCCACAGGGCTACCAACTTCGAAGCTCGGCACCTGAGCTACCATGTACTGCTCTGTACCGCTCTGTACCGCTCTGTACCATTAACCCCGCAACCCACCCACAGGGCTACCAACTTCGAAGCTCGGCACCTGAGCTGCCATGTACTGCTCTGTACATCCCTGTACCGCTCTGTACCATTAACCCCGCAACGCACCCACAGGGCTACAGACTTCGAAGCTCGGCACCTGAGCTGCCATGTACTGCTCTGTACCGCTCTGTATTATTAAACCCGCAACCCACCCACAGGACTACCGACTTTGAAGCTCGGCCACCTGAAGCTGCCCATGCTACACGCTCTGTACGCTCGTACCCTCTGTACCATCAACTTGCAACCCACCCACAGGGCTACCGACTTTTTGAGCTCGTGGGCACCTGAGCTGCCATGTACTGCTCTGTACCGCTTCTGTACCGCTCTGTACCATAACCCGCAACCTACCCACAGGGTAAAAACTTCGAGCTCGGCACGTGAGCTGCCATGTACTGCTCTGTACCGCTCTGTACCGCTCTGTACCATCAACTTGCAACCCACCCACAGGGCTACCGACTTCGAAGCTCGGCACCTGAGCTGCCATGTACTGCTCTGTACCGCTCTGTACCGCTCTGTACCATTAACCCCATAACCCACCCACAGGGCTACCGACTTCGAAGCTCGGCACCTGAGCTGCCATGTACTGCTCTGTACCGCTCTGTACCATCAACCCCGCAACCCACCTACAGGGCTACAGACTTTTAAGCTCGGCACCTGAGCTACCATGCACTACTCTGTACCGCTCTGTACCATTAACCCCGCAACCCACCCACAGGGCTACCGACTTCGAAGCTCGGCACCTGAGCTGACCATGTTTACTGCTCGGTACCGACTCCTATTAATCGTATGTACCTTACCCCGACAATCCACCACAGGGCTACCGCCTTCGAAGCTCGGACCAGATAGAGAAGCTGCGCCTGAATGAGAAGTTTACTATGAAGTTCCATACCGAGTTGACCTGGCGCTCCTCTCAGCCCCCTACCGGGGCTGCGGCCCCCCAGGGGCATGCCCCAAAAGTGATTCGTGTTGGTCAGGGAGAGATCACTGGCAACGCATCTTTGGATGTGTGGTCAGAAACCTTCCCACCATTCAGTATGATGCCGAAGGAGCTGGTTCAGGTGGGTGGTGGGCGAGTGGGGTGGGTTGGGGGGGGGGGGGAGGGGGAGGGGGGGGGTTAGTGTGGTCAGGAGAGAGAGAGAGATCACTGGCAACGTATCTTTGGATGTGTGGTCAGAAACCTTCCCACGATTCAGTCTGATTGCCGAAGGAGCTTGTGCAGGTGGTGTGGTGGGTTGAGTGTGTGTGTGTGTGTGGAGGTCGTGGGGGGGGGGTCGGGGGGGGGGGGGGGCTGGTGAGGGGGGGGGGTTGTAGTGTTGGTCAGGGAGAGATCACTGTAACGTTCTTTGGAGGTGTGGTCAGAAACCTCCACATTCAGTATGATGCGAAAGAGCTTGTGCAGGTGGGTGGTGGGTTTGAGGTGTGTGTGGTGTGTGTGTTGTGGAGGGGGGGGTGTCGTGGGGTGGTGGGGTGGTGGGGGGGGGGGTTCGGGGGGGGCATTGAACTTCCCACGTCAGTCTGATGCCGAAGGAGCTGTGCAGGTGGGTGGGTTTTGAGTGGTGGTGGAGGGGGGGGGGGGGGGGGGGGGGGTGTCAGAAAGGGGGTCAGAAATCCTTCCCACCATTCAGTATGATGCCGACCTGAGCTGGTGCAGTGGTGGTGGGTTGAGAGTGTGTGTGGGTGGTGAGAGAGCGGTGGGTGGAGGGGAGGGTGGTGTGTGTGGGGGGGGGGGTTGGGGGGGGGAAAGAAGAAGGGTTTGGTTGGAGGGGGGGTTGGGGGGGAGTTGGGGTCTGGGGGGTAAGAAACCTTCCCTCCCCTTCAGTATGCTGCCGAAGGAGCTGTGCAGGTGACTAGTGTGTGTGTGTGTGGAGGGGGGGGAGGTTGGGGGGGGAAGAAGGGTTGGGTGAAGTGGGGGGTGGGGGGTGGGGTTGGGGTGGTCAGAAACTTTTCACCCTTCAGTATGCTGCCGAAAGAGCTGGTGCAGGTGGGTGGTGGGTTGAGTGTGTGGTGAGGTGTGGTGGTGGAAGGGGTGGGGGGAGCGAAAGGTGGGTAAAGTGGGTGGGCGTGGGTGTGTGGGGGGGTTGTGGTCGGGGGGGGTAAGAAACATTCCCTCCCTTCAGTATGATGCCGAAGGAGGGTGAGGCAGGTGGGTGGTGGGTTGAGGGCATGCGTGGAGGGAGGGGGGGGGGGGGGGAGGTTGGGGTGAAAGAAGGGTTGAGTGAAGTGGGTGGAGGTGGGTGGAAGGGGGGGGGGGGGGGGGGGGGGGGGGGGGTAAGAAAAACTCCCTCCCTTCAGTATGATGCCTAAGGAGCTGGTGCAGGTGAGTGGTGGGTTGAGGGTGTGTGGGAGTGGGTTGAGGTTGAAGGAACAAGATTGGTTGGGTGAAGTGGGTGGGCGTGGGGTCGGTGGGTGGGGGGGGCGGGGTGGTAAAAGACTTCCCTCCCTTCAGTATGCTGCCCAATGAGCTGATGCAGGTGCAGTGAGTGGGTGGGGTGAGGTGTGGGGGCTGTATTAGTTACTGACAGTATTGGTTACACTTTGATGGAGTCATTGAGGGCTTGGCTTGGCTTGGCTTGGCTTGGCTTGGCTTGGCTTGGCTTGGCTTGAGAGCAAACGCAATGCGACTTGGAATGAACCCGCCTGATGACACAATCATAGGTAAGGTAATGGCTTGCCTTGCCTTGCCTTGCCTTGCCTTGCCTTGCCTTGCCTTGAGAGCAAACGCAGTGTTCCAAGCAGGATGAGCTAATAGGCGAGTAAGCAAGCAGCATAGGCATAGGCAAACAGGAAAATAGGTGGGCACCTCGAGTTGGATTCTCATCCAGGCCCATATGCAGGGAACGGCGAAGTTAGTTAATATAAGTGAATGAATAACATTGGTGGATGTTAGCTAATATTAGACGGCCAAGCCGTCTCACCATAATTTTGAATTTGTTTGAAAAATAATATTATATTATATTATAATATTAAATAATATTAAATAATGTTAAATAATATTATTGGGACACCTGTGTGACACTATAATAATATGAGTTAATTCTAGTTTTTCGAGGTGGGGTGGGGTGGGGTGGGATGAGGGGGGGCGCGTGGTCAGAAACATTTCCTCCCTTAAGTATGATACCGAGGGAGCTAGTGCAGGTGGGTGGTGGGGGTTGGGGTTGGGGGGGGGAAGAAGGGTTGGGTGAAGTGCGTGAGCGTGAATGGAAGGAGCGAGAGAGTTAATATCACATATAGATGGATGCGACACATGGTGCTCCTGGTCTGTAACACACGTACAAGTATAATTTTCATTTGTTTTAATGTTTACTTCATGATTTTAAAATCCATAAACATTTATGCATACCTCTTTTCACTCATACACTTACATTGGTTACACAGTTGACTACAACTTACTTACAGTTTTTTTAAATGTAAATGAGTAAACTGTACCACACCACCATGTACCACACCACACCACCCCGCACCACACCACCCTGTACCACACCACCATGTACCACACCACACCACCCCGTACCACACCACCATGTACCACACCACACCACCCTGTACCACACCACACCACCATGTACAACACCTGTGCTCCATCTGTGCAGGCAAGCGTGAACATGGTGATGCATGGAATGATGCAAAGCATGCTGCCTCTCTTCACTAGACTGCTAGGAGAGGACTACCAAAAGTGGGGTCGTGATGAGCAGTACCGCAAGCAAAGGGCACTACGTAGCCAACCCTTGGTGAAGCCAACAGCGGGGTCGTGATGAGCAGTACCGCAAGCAGAGGGCACTACGTAGCCAACCCTTGGTCAAGCCAACAGTGGGGTCGTGATGAGCAGTACCGCAAGCAAAGGGCACTATGTAGCCAACCCTTAGTGAAGCCAACAGTGGGGTCCTGATGAACAGTACCGCAAGCAGAGGGCACTACGTAGCTAACCCTTGGTCAAGCCAAACATGGGGTCGTAATGAGCAGTACCGCAAGCAGAGGGCACGACGTAGCCAACCCTTGGTCAAGCCAACAGTGGGGTCGTGATGAGCAGTACCGCAAGCAAAGGGCACTACGTAGCCAACCCTTGGTCAAGCCAACAGTGGGGTCGTGATGAGCAGTACCGCAAGCAAAGGGCACTACGTAGCCAACCCTTAGTGAAGCCAACAGTGGGGTCCTGATGAACAGTACCCCAAGCAAAGGGCACTACGTAGCCAACCCTTGGTCAAGCCAAACATGGGGTCGTGATGAGCAGTACCGCAAGCAATGGGCACTGCGTAGCCAACCCTTGGTCAAGCCAAATGTATACGGAAAGTGAGCTGTACCGCAAGCAGAGGGCACTACAAAGTAAACCCTTGGTCAAGCCATACACCTAAGGAAAATGAGCTGTAACACAGGCGGAGGGCACTACAAAGTAAACCCTTGGCTCAGCCAAATGTCTTGGGAAAGAGAGCTGTACCACAGGCAGAGGGCACTACAAAGTAAACCCTTGGCTCAGCCAAACGTCTTTGGAAAGAGTACTGTACCGCAGGCAGAGGGCACTCCAAAATAAACTCTTGACCCAGCCAATTGTTTCAAGAAAGTGAGCTGTACTGCAAGCGGATGGCACTACAAAATAAACCCTAGGCCCAGCCAATTGTTTCAAGAAAGTGAGCTGTACTGCAGGCGGATGGCACTACAAAATAAACTCTAGGCCCAGCCAATTCTTTCAAGAAAGTGAGCTGTACTGCTGGCGGATGGCACTACAAAATAAACCCTAGGCCCAGCCAATTGTTTCAAGAAAGTGAGCTGTACTGCAGGCGGATGGCTCTACAAAATAAACCCTAGGCCCAGCCAATTGTTTCAAGAAAGTGAGCTGTACTGCAGGCAGATGGCACTACAAAATAAACCCTTGGCCCAGCCAATTGTCTCTAGAAAGTGAGCTGTACTGCAGGCAGAGGGCACTACAAAGTTAACCCTTGGTCTAGCCGATCGTTTCAAGAAAGTGAGCTGTACCTCAGGCATAGGGCACTACACGTCATACACTTGGTCAAGCCAAACGTCTGAAGAAAGTGACTATGTGAGGTGTACTGCAATCAGACGGCAATACACATTACACCCTTGGCCAAGCCAATCGTCTGAGGAACGGAATTACATGGTGTGTGCTGCCGGCGTAAGGCACTACACATTATACACTTGGTCAAGCCAAATGTTTGAGGAACGTGAGTATGTGAGGTGTACTGCAAACAAAAGGCAATACACATTATATCCTTGGTCAAGCCAATCGTCTGAGGAATATGACTACATGGTGCGTACTGCCGGTAGAAGGCACTACACATTATACACGTGGTCAAGGCAAACGTATAAGAAACGTGACTACGTGCGGCGTACTGCCCACATAAGGCACTACACATAATAGACTTGGTCAAGGCAAGCGTCTCAGGATCATGACTACGTGAGGTGTACTGCAATCAGAAGGCACTACACATAATAGACTTGGTCAAGGCAAGCGTCTCAGGATCGTGACTATGAGAGGTGTACTGCAATCAGAAGGCACTACACATTCTACTAATGGTCAAGCCAGTCATCTGAGGAAATTGCCACTGTTTTTTGTTGTTGTGAGCAGTTGTCAGCAGTGTTTTTATTTCAGATTTCTCTAGGCAAGGTTGTGTGGCTGGGTGGGCTACTCAAGCCTGATTTCAGAAAAGTTGAAGAGCCCACCGGATTTTGTAGTGTGCGGCACGAAGCACCACCCCTTTATAGTTAGGCTTGGGGGGGGGGGGGGGGGGGGGCTGGGGGGGCCACCCCTTTATAGTTAGGCTTGGGGGGGCCGGCTGGGGGGGCCACCCCTTTATAGTTAGGCTTGGGGGGGGCGGCTGGGGGGGCCACCCCTTTATAGTTAGGCTTGGGGGGGGCGGCTGGGGGGGCCACCCCTTTATAGTTAGGCTTGGGGGGGCCAGCTGGGGGGGCCACCCCTTTATAGTTAGGCTTGGGGGGGCCAGCATGGGGGGACACCCCTTTATAGTTAGGCTTGGGGGGGCCAGCTGGGGGGGCCACCCCTTAATAGTTAGGCTTGGGGGGGCCGGCTGGGGGGGCCACCCCTTAATAGTTAGGCTGGGGGGAGGGGGGGGGGGGGGGGGGGGGGAGATTTAGGGGGTCCTTATTAGGGACGTGTCTCCATTATGCGACTGCATGGCGATGCATGGGTCCGGCTAATTAATTAGTCAGGAGTCCCCCCCATCCCCCCCACCCACCCACCCCTGCCCCCGACCCCCCCGGGCGACACGCTTCACGCCCCGCAGGCTTTGGGGGGCAGCGTGTTGCACTGGGGTTGCACCGTGTCGCTCAATTTGCGACGCGTTGCACAAAAAGCAAAAGTGGAGGGTGCCTCACTCACTGTTTTCTTCGGGGGCTACGCACAGCAGCTTCCACCCAGCTCCATCAGCCAGTGACTGAGTCAAGCCCCAATATTACAGCTGCATTGGAATTGGCCTGGCCTGGCCTGCCTGCTATCGGACACACTAGCTAGCTTCAGCTTCGGCCCAAGGGTACTATCTGGAAACCGGTAGAACTTGAACTTGAACTTGGTTTCATAGCTTCAGCCAGCAATTTGGCTGCTTGCCGTCTTCGGCAGTACCAAAACAATTATTACCAGGAGAAGTACAAGGCGAACAAAGGAGCTGCCTAGAAGCTGCTACGTGGAACCCAAACAAGAAACAGTGTGACCGTCGGGGTACTTCCATTGACCAAATTGGTCGTGGCCTTCTTCCACACCGACGACACAAACTGCAACTTCTTCCCTACAGTGTCTGACAGGGTAATCCAAATTGCCAAATTGGCCAGCGCTTTAGCGCACTTGAAAACAAAAAAACTGCGCTTTGTAGTGCAAAAAGCGCAAAAATTGCTTGCTGCGCGTACAGGGGGGTTGCAAAAAAAACTGCGCAAAACGCGCAGTGGGGCTCAAAAAGGTAGCGCGCCAGCGCGCAAAAGCGCGCGCTTGGAAGTACCCTGGTGACCGTACTTATGTATGTCTCCACATAGCTCCTTCTAGGGCAAGGCTTTTCTCTTCAAATTATCTAAGCATCTACAAGGCAGCTCCTTGAGCAAGCCATTGGGCTCAGCCACAATATTTCATCAGTGCTGGAAAGCTCCTTCTGTCAGCTTCTAGGCAGATCCTTGAGCCGGCCACTGGGAAAACCCCAAGATGCCATCCGCATTGGGAAGCTCCTTATGTCAACTTCTAGGCAGCTCCCGAAGCCCCAACATGTCAACTTCTAGGCAGCTCCGTAAGCCCCAACATGTCAACATAGTTGGAAAGCTCCTTATGTCAGCTTCCAAGTGCACTAGGCTGCTTTAGTTTTGGCTGCATAGTCAGCCAGAGGAGCTGCCTAGAAGCTGTTGCTCGTAGCTGAAAAGAGGAAGCTTAATGAGTCACTGTACTTATTTCTGGCTCCACATAGCTGCTTCTAGGCAGCTCCTTTCAGTGGCTACGGTACTTTACAGCTTCCTAAAATGGTGTTTGATCCAGAGTCTATATCAGTTCAGAAAACTGCCGTGGTCAACAGGGGTAGTGGTGAATGTTCGTTTGGTCGTGGGTTGGTATCTCTCACCAACCCTAAGTGCGCCTACTTTGCATATTATAGGAGTGGCACCACCATTCGAACTGAATCCTCCGTGTCGCTGGTTTGTGTCGGGAGACCCACCTCCTGGGGTGAAAGTCCTTTCACAACTTAAAAAAAGAAGGGGAAAAAGTGGGTTACCTGGTAGCCTCGAGTGTTAGTTTACCAGGAAAAAAAGTAGCCGGTCTAAAAATAAATACAAACTAGCAAAATATGATCATCTGTACATTTGAACATCTCAACATTGGGCCAAAACGTGATCTCCTATCTCCTAAGGGTGCCTACTTCCTTGTTCCGAGTAGGAAAGCCTCCGCCACATCACATATAAGTAGGGCTGTCAAGCTTTATATCGTACGATATTTATTATATCGTGTACCGTACGATATATTGTACGGTATTAAAGTTGCATCGTACGATATTTTTGGGATTATTGTACGATATATCGTGTTTACCGGGACCATAAGCCAGTCTAGGGCAAGTGTAGGGAGACCCACCCTTTGAGGCGAAAATCCTCTTTGTAAAAAACGGACGTACATTTGGGCAAGTCGTGATCTCCTTTGGACTTCAACTCGGAATTGAAATTTTTGTTTGTTTGTTTGTTTCTCCGTCACATTCCAACCCTGGATCTAAGTGGTCTCTGGCTATCAGCATCTGGTGTGTTACACCCGCTGTTTATGCCTTGCTGACTACTTTTGTATTTCCTTAGAACGATCTCCTGATGTACATTGACATTTTGCTTTGTGGGTGCTTTTTCTTTTTGTTTAAAGCACAGAGTCTCATACACCCTCGCGGTGTCAAGTAGACTTTAACATGTAATGTAATGTAATTGATAGCAATTGCTGTCAATGACACCGTACGGTGCAAGCCTGGCCTAAACCTAAAGCTGGCACTGGCCCTGTCGTAAACCCTGGCTTCGATCCGCTGCCTCCTGTCGCTCCGATAGCCAGCACTCTACGCCAATTTTCCGCGTCGCTTGCGATGTGCCTAGGAGTTGTTAGCCTGAACGCCCTGGAGTGTGCTGCAGTCCAGGGTGACAGGGTCTCTTCAAAATAATGATAACGCTTGGTGGGGCGTGGTATTCAGGGAGCCCTGCCTTACGGTGGTAGAAAACGGGTCGCGGGTTTACCTGGACAGTGCTACCATCGCGGTTGATAGCGACCGCGAAAACTAGAGCGCACCCGTAAAAATTGAAATTGAAATTGTTACATCCGTGTAATGCAGTTACTCACAAGACGTGAAGGTAAGGACACCACCACGTAAGCCGTAAAGATAGGGCCTACATCTATACCGAGGTGGAATTAAAAAAAAAAACGTAGAGATGTGAATCCAGCACCTTCGTCAGTCCAGCGAGATGCACAAACACTGAAGATGCAGGTGGAAGGCACTTACTGCCAGTGTGAAGTCGTGAACTACTAGGACACGATTGCCTTATTGGAATCTGATCAGATTCCAACAAGGCACTCGTGTCCTAGTAGTTCACGCTGACACTTACTTGGGCGAGCACTAGATCATATTGAGCATGTCTGAGTCAGACACCTGGATCATCTTACTCTTGGCCACAGCTTATGAGCAGCTCATCTTCTCATTGAAACGCTGCTTGACAGCCTGGCGTGCCTACACCTTACCGGTACCAGTGATCTTGATCCTCTTTGCGCATGCCTGCGTGACAAAGAGAGCAAAGGGAGTGAATTCGGTTTTGACGGATTGGCGTGTGTCTGCATGATACATATCTTGTTTATGGGGTCATTTATGGGGGGGGGGGGGGGGGGGGGGGGGGGGGGGGGGCAATATAGAATGCTACTAACGGGACTTAACTAATGCAATAAACCTTGATGCTGGGGATGGGCCCAGTGTCAATAGTTGTCGGGATAACAACCACCAACAACACCTCGGCAGGTTAATTACTTAGCTCGTCAGCTTCAACAGGGACAACCTGCCTTATGTTATAAGGTACCCAGCCCTAGCTGCCCTCTGTTCCTATCCACGGATCCAAGGGCCTGTGTGACAGATAACGATCCGTCACCTGCGCTACCTCGAGGTGGCGACGACTTCCCCGAGGAAGGGGAACTGACGTGACCTGTCGGACGGTTCGAACCGTTAACCAGGTCCGCGCCTTACGTCCGCGCCCTACACGCGCCCTTCAGACTATTCGAGTACTCTGGAAGGCTAATTCGAATCAACGGGTTTATCGCTAAACCACGGGAGAATGTATGAGACTTAAGCCCGAAGCTTAACTCTCTAGGCCAGAAAACAGAGAGGTTCGATTCCTTTCTCTCCTGATACTTCGCTTCAAGCTTAGACGTGTTTCACACGTTACACTTGGTTTACGGAGCCTGATCTCTTTTTTTCACGCTGGCCCACCCCCCCACCTATCCGCAGATCAACGCCCTCTTCAGTGGACTTACTTTCCGGACCCTCGCTGGACACTGCACCCACCCACCCACCCGTCCGCCCCGCTTCTTGGAACAGAGGCTCTCCTACCTCGAGGCTGCTACCCCGTCGGTAAGAAGTCGTGATGCCTCGGCCTGCCCTCGAAAGACCCCCATTTGGACGGGCCATGATAAATTGATAATATGCCTTTGATACCTGTTGCGTTACGCTTGTCCCTTGTTCCGTTGCAGCAGCGAATGCTCGTTCCTTGTTCCGTTTCCCGTCCCCACTCACGCCCCGAATTACACCTCCCATGCTTTCGCCTCTGGTAACGGGCCACCCTCTGGGTCCCCAGGACGGGCCTGACACGACAACGGCTCACGACAACACACCCTGAACTTGTAGCCTGCAGGTTGGGTCGAAACGAGCTCTTCGAAATTGCAGAACGCAACGCCCTTGGGCTACTGTCCACCAGAAATTAACAAGTGAAGTGAGCGCACCTCCAGCTGAGACGGGGCTCGTGTCCACCTGAATATTCACCAGCAAAGTGAACGCAGCTCGAGCTGAAACTGTTCAATTGGGACTTCATTCGACTTCCAGAATTCCCCACGCCAATACGAATTCAGGCCCCTCGTAGGGACACCTCGTTTATTCGCCCCATCACTGGCGGCAGCCCCGAAGTCCTCACGCGGACACCGCGAGTCTCACGCTGGACTCCTCGAGGTTCAACAACGCGTCCATGACTTGGGCGCGATAGGCTTCGCCAGCCCATTTATTACGATGCAGTCCACGAAGGGACAACCGAATGGTCCTACAACTAATGGAAGACTCACCTCTTCTACACGACACAGGAATATTCTCCCAACCCGAACTCCCGAAGTGCAGTATCTCGGCCACGTGCTCTCGGAGGGGGATGGAAATCGATGCAACGAAACGCACGTCAAGCCAGTCACGCCTGTTCGACACCGACCTGCTCGAAGCACGTACAACAGTTCCTTGGACTCGCCAACTTTTTCCGCAAATTCATCCAAGGATACTCCTCGCTCGCTGCACCTCTGACCGCCATCGCAAACAAACACCACCCTGGGGTTGGATCGCCAATTTCAACGCCGCTAAAACCCCTCGGTAAACGGAATGTCGGACTGCGGGGATCAGATTTCGCGACTATCTGGACCCAAGACTGTCGAAGTGCCTTCGACGCAATAAAAGAAAGCCTTACCAACGCTCCTCTGCTTGCCCACCCTGATCCTACGAAGGATTTTCGAGCTATCACGGACGCTTCTATCGAAGGGACAGGGGGTGTTCTCCTTCAGGAGGGTTGGCCGATAGCTTTCCATTCCCACAAGTTCTCGAAAACTCGCGCTTAAGGAATGGCGATGCTATCTCGAAGAATGTACAGGCGAATTCGAAATCGATACTGATCACGAACCACTAGCCTACCTCGCTAATCAACCGATGCTTTCACGTAAGCAAGCCCGAGGCTTTCACGTAAGCAATACATGGAATTTTCCTCTGTGGAACGACTCGACCCTATCCACCCTCGGGAAATTTCCCCCGATATTTTGCTCGCGTCCGAACGTGACTCTTGGTTCGGTGTCCCCGAAACACGCAACGCCTTACCCTACGCCCCGATGGCTCCTGGGTTGGTTCAGGCCGCTCTAAACGTTCAGCATCCGAGGCGCAGATCGTGGTCCCAAATGGCAACGCCCTCAAGAGTCGCATCTTGTTCGCCTTCCATTATACCCAGTGTGGCGGGCACCCGGGGTGGGTTCGAACGCACGTTCAACTCTATCGGCCGTTATTACTGATGGCCTACGATGCGCCTTGATGTTAACGATTACGTTCGATCCTGTCACTCGTGCCAATCGGTGAGGGCTTCACACGAGCGCTGCCAAGGCACGCTACAACCGCTCCCCATTCGTGGGCTTACCAAAACCAGAGGGGTCTGAATCCACGAAAAATATACCTGGCCAGGTCCGTAACACACACACAAAACGAACCGTACACACAACGAACACGAACCGGGACAAAACAGGGACTGATCACCCCTCATAAGTCTCCCTTCCGAACGACAGCGCACGTACGCTGACCCCGAGCGATGGCAATCCCGACCGCCTTACTAACTGAGACCAATTGCACCCGATTGCTTCACACGAGTCTCTCTTCAACCTCCCGACACGATACTCCCTTCTGACAGCCCTCAGGCGGTGTCTTGGGTTCAACATGTGACCAACGCCTTGGACTGTGCGAAACAGGCCTTTCCGAGGATCGACAGCGCCCAGACGCTATACGACAACGACCATCGACCTCCTCGAGGGCTGGCGCAAGTAAGTATGGCACTAGCGGCACGACGGCATCTTTCCCGAGTATATAGAATTTTCCGAAAAATGCAAAAGAAGGGTAGGTAAATTCCGCGACTGTCTAGCGATGGCCCGGGCTATTTGTTTTTGTGGGCGTTCTGTCGATAGATGCTTCGCATCCATTAGCCTAAGGCTAATCTTTCTCTGAAATGATTATGCAGTACCAACAATTCGCCTAAGATTCGGGAGCTGACGCGAATAGATAAGAAAAAATAGTAGTCGTCGGCAGGCCCAGTACAACGTTTACCCCCCCCCCAGCGCCCACAGTATGGGCCTTGCCCCCCCCTAGAATTCCAGCCGCGAATCGCCCTACGCTGAAGTGTGAACCTGACTCCGATTAGTAAAACTGTCGTGCGTCGTTTACCCCCCCCAAGGATGACAGTATCATCCTTGCCCCCCCCCTAGAATTCCAGCCGAATCAAAATACGACAAAATACGACAAAATACGACAAAATACGACAAAATACGATTCATTACACTTTGTTACACCTTTCTACTCTCCGCGCAGGATGCGACTGATAGATCCTGTTCCCGTTCCGCCCCCGCTACTCGCAGGAGGAGGAATGGAGGAAGTCAAGAGGAAGTCAAGAGGAAGTCAAGAGGAAGTCATGAGCGAAGCGACTGACTGTTGGTTAGCGGAACCCCGCTACATCATGACTTTGCCTATGCCCTGCGCTACTCTCCCGATCCCGCTCGCTTTGGACAGGATTTTCTCTGATTCCGTTGATAAACCATGTAAAGCAGACCCTACACTTCTGATCCCATCCGCCACGCCTCCCTGTCCCAACATGTCCGCTATCCCCGCTGCGGCGTTAGACACCGATATAGAGAACTGTCCCACCTTCCGTACGATATTCCCCCCAAAATCGGCTACCCTTCTCACTGCGGAACCAAAGGAACCAATTGCGCGTCCAACTCCAGATTTGATTGAATCAAAAAGGCCCATATTATATAATAGCCCTGGATATTTATTTCAGTGCAAGTAAGGTAATTTTATCGTTTAGGTTTTTCAAAATTGATAAAATCGATTATATAGGATCGTTTTTGGATTCATAATCTATTCTCAGAGTGATGCTCCAATCATAGGGGAACGGCGAAATCTCGTCTTTGTGTTCGTCCTTGATTGATAATTCCAGTTCTGACACGTGAGACGCGCTGGTGTAGAAGCTAAAATCGTCATTCACATTTTGATAAATTATGTTGGCAAAACTAGGGACGTTAACAGGTACTCTGATCAATACATCTGATTCCTGTGCATTGGTTTGACGGAAATTATTCACAGCCGAGTTAGTTACCTTTGGGAGGTTATGATCAATTGTCAGGAAACTTTCTAAATTCAAACGCAATGGGAAGCTGCTAACAATCTGTGATCCACTTGGCTTATCATGTGGGAGGAACCCAAATAAATATGAACTTTTATCTTTGAATTCAAACCCATAATTTGGACCAGGAGCGTTATAAGTGCATAACCATTGATTTCATTGTGGCTTATGGTCCAGCCTGGGAGCAAAGTGTTCAGTGTTGCTAACCATTGATCCAGGTCGTAGTTTCCAACAGGGATTCTAACGGATGTCTTTGTCCCATTATTACACAACACTGAAGTCATTGTTACTCGCCCTATACTATAGAAACATCTATTGATTATTAAATCCGTGACGGTTATGTTAGTACGACCACCGAATCGTTATGGAAGATCCCTGCAGGTAGGACTTGTGTGAAGTTATCTGGTGTCCCAGATGTTCTGTATTGTGAGCTGATGTATATTAATTGAGTTTTGACAACCCCAATGCGGCGCCATTATATAATTTCGTAGATAATAACTGATAGAATGAAATTTGGGAATCCAACATACAGATTTCCAGCGGCATCATAGACTGTTATATTTAATTGTTGATTTTTCAGAGACGGGATTAGCTTGTGACCTAGTGTATTGCTTGTAATTGTCTTAACAATACTGTGGGTTTCGCCTCCTAAAAGCAGGTTTGTCCTCTCTCCATTCACCGAATTATCAAAAGAGGTTTGTGCGAAGATCCCGTTTGCACTCATGCAGAACGGCCCTGGTTTACTCGCTGTGGTAAATGATTCGACAGCCATCTGGTACCCCTTTTCATTGTATGGCAGGTCCGCAATTTAACTTCAATTGGTTAGTTCTGTGTGATGTATTGTATGAGCTAAATAACGTTACTCTCTGCCAAGCCATTTATATTACTGTAGATTTTTCATTTTCTACAGTGACCAAACCTTCCAAGACCTCGTTTGAAACCGGTTTTTTCTGCTTATTCATATCTTTTCGTAGAAGCTTTTTGTCCCTATACATGAGTGGTTTGGCAATATGTAGGGAAATGCACGAATCCACTAAATATTCCGGCAGTCCGGGTGACAAGTCCAATACTGCTGCTTTTAGATACTTGTAATCATTGGTCTGTCTATATTCATTTGTGATAGCCGCCATTGTTTAACAATTATTCAGAAAAATAATTTTACTGCAAGCTGAGAATGATGTCGAAATTCTTTTTGAACCTTTGGCTTTTGTCCTGTGTAAAATCCATCACAAGTGCATCATGTTCGTTTCCCGTTGCGTGCAGATAGAGTGCTTCAAACTTCTGTACAGTGATTATACTACTGACTTCTTCATATAAATTCTCCAAAATCTTAGTGCTGGCAAACTTGAATAGCACAAAAAGACTTGTATTGGTTCGAATAGACTTAGGGATTGCTTTGAGATTCTGTGTGCATATCATTATGTTTATACCCAAATGTCTGTTCTTGAGAACCAAATTAGTCTGAAGGCTGATTTACCAACAGATTTAAATGCACTACTGCCAACAAGGTCGTCCAATATGAGATATACCACACAACCGTTTGGGTACTTGCAGGTAGGTCGTTGGTATCCAGTTCTCTCAAGGAAATCGATTTCTTCAAACGACAGTCCGTCAATGTTGCCTTTCATAAACTTGGAATAAACAATCATCTGTCTTCTACATTCTTCTGTATTTTCCTTTTCAAGTTTGATGTTTTCAATCACTTCTAAAAGTTTGGAGTCTGAATATTCTGAAATGATATCATTTGGATCAATTTTCAAGCAATTAAATACAGGGTTAGCATCATGTGTGGGGGAAAAATACTATAACTCTTCATATCCTGTTTGTTATCAAAACCCCTATATCTCGTATTGTTTCAATAATTTGCAGAGACTGTACGTCTTCCAACTTCCCCTGGAGCCGACGAGGAGTGACACAAAATAATTACGTGGCAGAGCTGAATTGAGGGACTGTGGATACTTGTTTGCTTTGTATTGGAGTGGTTTATGACTGAAATTTGCTACTGCGTTCTCAACAATATTCATCACTAATTACATGGTAGAATATTAATCAAAATGGACATGTGTGACCAGTAAAGAGTGATTGGTAAGCGACTCGTTTGCCCTCGTTTAATATTTTTCCCCTAAGAAGTTGTACTGTATCTTCTTGAGTAAGTATTGGCCTAGCTTTGGTGACCTTCAGACGTTTTTCAATGTGTTTTGATATCTTTTGTACTTCTTCTTCTTCTTCTGATTGAGAATCTGTTACAAGCTGTTGATCTTCGTCTGAACTGTCTAAAGTAACAACCACATCCTTCTTCAGCTTTTTAAAGACAGTGTTTTTGCGACGTGTCATTTCTGCCGCTTTTTCTTGTTTTTGGACTTCTTTCTCTTGAATCTTCAGTTCTTTCTCCTGTCGTGTAATCTCTCCTAATTCTCGCCTTTTTGCCCATGCTTTTTCTCTGGCGATAGCCAATGATGCTTTCTGCTTCTCGGACAAAACGCGTTTAGCTTTGACTGGTATCACTTCAGTGTCTTCTAGTAGGTTGCTGTCTTCTTCTATATTCTCCATATGTGATTTTACATTAGAAAAGATTAGAATTAATTAGAAAAATTAAATAGACTGTTTTGCTAGCAGAGCTAACCAAACAGAAACCTAAGAACCAAGAACACCAACACATTATTTGTATGTTTTCTGGGTTCTGCGTTCCGAGTTTCTGAGTGGATATCGAAGATGATCCAATCAGATTTATTGGAATTTGGGATATACTGGTAAAGTTCGGAGGATTTTGACTGCATTAGGCTTCCTTGGAATAGGTCTTCCCCAGAGAAGGTCTGATTCATGTAAGGGTGTGCGTATTGTTCGTTTGCCAATAAAGTTTGTTGCTGGTTGATTGTACTGTGTTTTTTTCGGCCATGACTCAATACATAGGGGTAGGATATATTGATCCATGTTGTTATATATTACTTTGTGTAAATATATTTTGAACCCGTTTCGTCATTATCTAATTCAAGCAAGCTATTGTATTTCACGAATAAAAGTGAATAATTTTTAATATTATTGTTTCCTTTTGAATAAAATGAAACATCATAATTGATATCTTCTTCATCCTCTATATCAATAGGCAATCCGCAGGCCCATTGGTAAGATGTAATAGTTGGGGGAAATCTCATCAATAATGTCCCATCAACTGTGTGCGTCATTAAATGTTCAATCGCACGATTTTCGTTATCGAATACGAAATCCAAATATTCTATTGCTTTATCATAAGGGATGGGATGATTTGCAATGGGTACATTGTTTATACTAAATCCGACATGAACTGGGTCACTTTTCATATAGATATCTTTTAGTCCGTGCATGAAATAGTAGCTTGTACCGTTCCAGTCTTGTGTGGACACCTTTTTATAATAATCCTACTGTAAAAAAGTAGCCAAGACATATTCAATGTCACGTGACCCAACAAAGATATTTGTTGTTTGATTTTCGGATTCGGAGTTGAAATTGACTGGTGAAATTATCGAATTCAATTCTATCGGATACGTTGTCTTCTATTTCACTTTTGATAATGAGTGTTGGTTTTACAATTTCATATCCAACAGATACATTTTCTCTTAACAGCACCACAGCGTCTGCCCACTCAATAACAATTCTGATTTTGCCTTTAACAATACAGTCCTTAGTTCCTAGGATACCATGGAATTTATCAATCACGAACGGTACCTGATCTGTCTCGGCAACAAGGTCGACTGCTTGATTATTCCCAAACATATTAGTCGAGGCTTGTGTCGAGTTGTGTACGTCCATCATCCTAGCAAGATGATATACTGATTTATTGATTGAATTAGGACATCATCAAAATATACTGAAAGAGTGCTGATCATACATCCGATCCCACGTGGAGCGACTCCTAGTTGAATTCATTGTAAACATTATCTTAGCGCTGTTCAAATCCCATATTCCTTCATTTATCTCGAATACGCATTGGCTTTTGGGAGAAAAATAGTATCACCTATGGCCTCAAAACTGAACACCTTTGTTATATGTTTTGGTACAGGGTTCATTTATATTATTGTTAGCTATGTTTTATATTTTGTTAGCAAAGCTAACCAAACAGTTAGAGTACTAATTCGAGTTGTCTACCAGCGCCTATCCTCAACATGGAACCACACTCAATGAAAACAAGGGCTGTTAGTGATTCGGAACCAGCTGCACCACCTATGCTCTGCGTGTCAAATGACCCTATGCTTGAATTACCCCTGGTGTCCACGCCAGATAGGAAAGAATCATCGTTGTGGCAGAACTTGCAACTTAGGCAAAAAAAGTTGTCACGCCATTTAGCATAAGTATCACAGTAAGGATGGCTTCCTCCATCTGCTGATTGTAATTGATTATATGATGACTGCGTTAGGGCAAAACACTGACCCGGATTCGCACGGAAATCAGGTGTGTATATTCCATTCAGATTAAATTGAGCGCTTGCCATCCCAGTTGCTTTTCTTGTGAAGGTATTAGACGATTTTGTAACTCCATCAAGCCCACCTGATGCATTGGATGCAACAAATGTCCCCCATGCCCTATTGACCGATTGAGAAGATACACTAAATTTAGTTGATTGACTATAGGAAGTTGCAGCTGAACTGAAACTAAAATAATTGCGGAAGCTTAGCTCGTATACCCCTCCAGTAGATAAAAATGCATTATGCATGGAGTCAAAAATCCCGTCGTCAATGGAGATTGTATCGACACTGAATGAAATGTCTGATAGTGTGAAGGTTCCTCCTCCGACTAGACAGTTTGCTCCGTCAAGTTGAATTCGTAGTCGGACCTGTCCTAGTAGTTAAGTATCAAGGATAGACGGTTGAAAGCTGTTAAGACTCAACCAGTTAGATATGGAATATGGTGCTTCAGCAGATGGACCAGCTGATGCATCCCCTCCTCCTTGTACGATTTTCCTGCGATTATGTGCGTCCTCCCCAAAACTGGTTTCAGCAATGATATTCCACAGCTGATTGTAATTTGAGCAACCCGAAACAACCATTCCATTCACCTCAAGATCCACTCGGGAAATTATCGACTCTATGTTTCTTGCAAACCCTCCGCCTTCACTTTTTCCATTAAAATGCATTATCAGTGTATCTGAATCGACCAAGCAGTTTGAAGGAAGATCGACGGTTATCACGCCGGAATTCGTTGCAGTCGTGCTGTTGAGCGTACTTAAGCGCTTCGTCGCCCGCGAATAATTCTGTATCTTTTTCACCAGATACTGCAGATTTTTTGGATAAGCCGACATGGAAAGTACTTTGTATAAGTATTGTTTTGAAAATAATAAAAAATGTTTTATTTTTTACCCTTCAGATAAGTGTAAATTTGTTTGTAATGATGAGAGACTGCTGGTCGATTCAAAAGGATTTGCAATGCTGGATCATTGTTCCTGCCTTGCCATTCGGTAGCAATAGCTATTATATCTAGTTTTGATTGTGCAGAATTTCCAACTTTTTTATGTTTGGAATCAAACATGTTTAATTTTTGTTGAAGATCATCCATGTTTTTTCTAGGACGTTTTTTCTAAGACTTGTCCTGGAGCCTGACGCTTCCCCGGGATTTCTGAATTCAGACACATTTGGTGTTGATGATCCAAAAGCAGAATCCATGTCTCCTCTAGGACGTTTATTGAAAAAGATTTCTTTCTCTTCGTCTGATAAACCACTTGGTCCACTTGCTGTTTCCTGTTTGGGTTGTTGTTTCTGTTGTTCTGTTTGGACAGACTTTACCAGCTTTTCCACAGCTGAATGTTGGTTCACAATCTGAGATATCATTGTCGGCGGGGCTTGTGCAGGAATTTTGATGGCAAACTCAAATGGATTAAACCCTAGCATTCTAGGCTGTGTCGGCTGGTAATTTAATGTTTATGATGGTAGCTCGTTGAGAAATATTCCTACCTCTTGCAAATAGTTTGATGTGATTGGACTTGTTATTAACCGTATTTTTTTTAACAACTTTCCTTGTTCTCATTTTGTTATAATATATGTCCTAAATTTAATGTATTCCAGTCAATATATATTTGGGCAGCCACAAAATACCAAGAGGGTTCAGAATAGTATAAACGGAGCTAATGACGTTGCGTTATTTTCCAAAAACCTAGCAACTGCTAATCAGATATCAATAGGTGTAATTTCATCCCAGGTTGTTCAAAACACAAATGGTTTTGTATTCAGTTCCAATTTAGCTGTTGGTAATTCTAACGACATAGTGTCTCTTTCTAACAATCTGTATCCAATCGTTGATTATTCGTCTAATCTATCAACCAACAATTCAAATTACATGTATCCAAAGACTAAATTTGCATCAAATGCTTCAGTTTTTGCAAGTAACCAGTCTGTTTCCAACAGTAATAACATTGTTAGTCTGTCGAATTATGCGTATGCAATTGAGAACATTAGTTCGTGGGACGATATTACAGACAAGCCAACGCTTTTTTCGGGAAAATATTCCGATTTGATAAATCCCCCAATAATCCCAAAGAATTTATGGCTTAAAAATTCATTGGGTTTGTATACGTTTGAAAAAGTGGGTGTCGGTTCGTTTGCATTAAATATGATATCCGCTCGAAATGATATAATATTATCGGACGCCAGCCCAATGTCTGATTATCAAATCGGCGTATATTCTACTGGAACCGGAAGAGTAGAAGGGTGTGGAATACATTTCTCAGGATCTCTCAACGCATCCCATTCACCCGGAGCAGCCATTGTTTTTGAAAGAACGGAAGGAGGAAATTTTTCAGGGTCTCTCCATTTCAAAACACAAGGAAATAATGGGTTTTCGGATCCTCTGACCAAACGCCTAACTATTACTAGGGGTGGACGAATTGGTATGGGAACTGTAACACCAGCCTATGAACTGGACGTTGTTGGTGATTTGAACATAAGTGGAAAATTCCGGGTAAATGGAACTGAGATAACAACAGGCACAGGGGGTACATCCACCATGGCTTCAAAACCAATCTGGACTTTATTCGTTGAGTAATTGTGGGAATAGGTAAAGAAACTCCATCCCAGGCCTTGGACGTGGTTGGAAACATCCTCTGTTCAGGCGAAACAAAAACCAGTTCATTCCAAATGCGGTTTTATTACGATTGATAACATGTACATTAGATCGATTTTTTACGCAATGGTCATTGAAAGCGCTGAAGACATGACATTTGTCATGACAGAGATTCTAATAAAAACAAAACTCTGGCTTTTAATTGGAAACTAGGTTCAGAGACTGCACAACCGCTTATGAGGTTATTGGATACCGTTCATCTTGGAATTGGTACAACAACTCCCATATGTCCATTATCTGTTCAACATACTGGTAAAGCAAGGCTTACTAATGCTTCATTAACACCAGAATATCAATTATGTATATCAAGAGAGGGTATAACGACTGGTGAATCGGGAGGACTTTGTTTTGACGCTGGAACGACAATATCAGGTGCTAGTACACCCGGTTCAGCCATTATGAATGAAAGAGTTGGAGTGGGTGGTAATACATCTCGCCTACATTTCAAAGTGAAAACGACGTCTGGTCCTACAGATTCGTTGACCACTATGATGACTCTGAATTACACAGGAAGAGTTGGAATTCGCACGACTAGTCCAGCACATGCTTTGGATGTCGTTGGAAGTATCAATTGCACGGGTGATTTTTTAGTGAATGGATCGCCTATATCAGTTAACTCTGGCGGTACAACACAAATACATTCGGTAATATAACGATATCTGGAAACCAAATAAAGTGTGTTAATTCCGAATTTAAAAATATAAGTACGGGAAATTACAACTGTTATATAAATTCTGACATCGGATATGTTGATAATAATAATCAAAGGAACTTTACTTGGCGACGAAATGGAACAGATGAATTTACATCATACCAGATCATGAGGCTTACGGAAAGTGGAAATCTAGGAATTGGTATTGATAATCCCAGCTACATGCTCGACGTTCTTGGGGATATTAACACTGTTGGGGTTTTTTCGAATTAACGGTTTTTTGTCCCAATTTCATCGTCATCGTTTGATGGAAATTATGCGAATCTCACAAATAAACCTACACTTTTTTCCGGATCATATTACCTTCAATACAACCTGTGTTATTTGATTCGGATTATAATTCGTTAAATAATAAACCGACGCTATTTTCAAAATCATATTGGGATCTGACTGATGCGCCTGTAAATAGGTCAGTTTTAAATGGAATAACAACCGGGTATTACATTGGAGGAGTTGGTAATAACATGGCTGGTAAGAAAACGTTTGGATCGGACGTCAGGAAAATCAATTAAATCAGAATATTTTCTCAGTTCAATCATATGGTGCTAATTTAACAGATAATTCCCGAATATGTATTACAATGCAATGATTGCAAACGTAGTCGGTTTCGGGTAGTGTCATTGGTGAACATGGTATGTGTTTCTCGTCTTCATTATTGCCATATGCTGTACAAATCCTCCGGACACCTCCATCACATCTTATCGAGAAAGTGACGAATACCCTGGTGGAAGCCTTCGTTTTAAAACTCGTGAACCAATTGCTTTTGCTTTTCCTAAGACGCGAATGACTATAGCTGGCAACGGAAACATCGGGATTGGCAAAAAAACACCATTGTATCTCCTAGACGTGAGTGGCGCTATAAATGCTAATCAGATCTTGATTAATGGTGTAGCGGTGGGGACTTCTGGTTTTTCTGGGAATTATAACGATTTGACAAACAAACCAGCTGTAGTTAATACATGGGGAAATATTACGATCTCTGGAGATGTTATTAAAGGCACTGATGATAGGATTGACATTCAAAGCGATGGTGATATCAAATTTACAACAGACTATAACAATAATGGGGGGTACTTGCAAAAACACAGCTGGTGGCATAGAAATGGAGCAACATTAGTACACCTTATGACGCTAAATGCTGATGCTCAATTAGGGATAGGTAAACAGAATCCGGCTTACCATTGGATGTTCTTGGGAATGTTAATGCAACAGGATTCCGCATCAATGGAACTTCTATTACAAATTTTAATGGCACCTGGGCAGCATTGACAGGGAAACCCACTTTATTCGATGGGAATTATAATCATTAACCAATCGTCCTGTAATCCCTACAAGCTATTGGGAGGCCATCGAGCCAGGAGATTTATATAGTGCAACTGGGTAATCGGTATTAAAACGACTTTAACACCGTTAATCGATCTAGATTCATTTCCAGGAATAGAGTTCCATGACCAGATGGGGTCAAATACACTCCGCATGAGATTTCAAGGTACTCATCATCGAATTAGAATTAGCATTTTAGATGATAATGGAACATTTGAAACGAATGTCCCCTTTCGTCTATATGTCTACTACAGGCGCAATATCTGGAAACTCAGATCGTCGACTCAAAAACCACATAGGATATGTCGACCAAAAGGAATCATTGGATAGAGTTGACCGATTAGTGCCTGTAAATACGCTTTTAAACATGACCCAGATAATGTCGATTATGGCCTTTACGCTCAGGATGTCCAAGATGTTTTATCCCCATCTCGTTGGTAAAGACAGTACTGATCATTTTACATTAAATTATTCCGGACTTGTTCCACACTTGATAGCAGCTGTCCAACAATTGAGTGCTGTAAGTGAAGGAATTAAAAATAAAATTGAATCATACTTAAAGAATCTTGAGCATATTATATAATACAAGTATAATAAGATGAGCGACACGTGCATCAAAGTTCACACTTATTGTAGTGAATCCACAAGACGAAAATGAAAGAAGACCCTGAATATCGTGCTTATGTAAATAATCTACGCCAGACTTGCAACTGTGAAACGGTATCAAACAGACGAGGCATATCGTGAGCGACAGCAAGCATATACCAGGAACAGGTATCAAAATGATACTGAATTTCGCGAAAAAACGAAATGACGCGCAAGACTATATCATGCAAAAAAAAAAAGGCGTTGTTATTGACAGAAACTGTCGGAGTATAGTGCCTAAGTAATAATGCATATTATTTGTTTGAGTATTTCAAGTAAGACGCTTAAGAGATTGTTCACATATAATATATTACAGAATTATAATGGCATCAATACAACTTTGGCAAAATGGTACAAAAGCATTTGGTAGCAGCAGGAGAAGCTCCACGCAGGATTACTAAAAAGTATGTGATCGAACAGGGTCACGAATCAGTAGAAGAGTTATATAATGCTGTGGAATGGTACAGGAACTACATGGAAGAAGAAGCAAAGAAGGCTAGGAGGGGAAAAAAGGTAGAATATGATAAGGAACGCTACCAAAAAAACGCTCCCAAAAGGTTAGTCGCATTCGAGCTTTTCAATCAGGCCAGCAACACTTGTATGTGTATAGATGTATTTCTATCACAAACGCTTTTCGTCCTTTAAAGGATTTCAGACCAGACACATTGTTGGTTTTGGCCTCAATTAACAAAGACAAATATACCAAAAAAACTGAAGAGGGAGAGTATGTGTATAATACTTTAGCTGGGAAAACGATATTTTCCCAGGATATGCAAAACTACTAGACAGACTTGACATTGACGACCCCAAGTATGGGAGCTTTGTTAAGAAGACTCATATCACAATCCCTGGCAAAAAAATTACCTCCAACGAACCTGTGAATCATTCAGTTGATAGACCGTTCTTGTACAGGAGCCTCAGGGATAACATAGATACTGTTTATACAGAATGTAAGTTCATACGATTTGAGTGGGACAATGAAGGAGATAGCTTACAAACAAGTATAAAAAGGACCAGGAATCGGAATTTACCCAACGGAGCATGTGCAATTGACGCCAATTCTGAATGGTTTTCAGCCAGCATTCGACTCCTACAACAAGAAATTGAAGTATCATAACATTACACTCACATTTGAATCACATTTATTGGGATATATTCGAAAAAGAATAGGACGGAATGGCTGACATTGACATGACAGTCGAGGATAGGGATATGTGAAGTGGTTCAAGAAGA
>JACBWV010000423.1:3013610-3051996 GCA_013435795.1 Chlamydomonas sp. ICE-L | reverse complement strand
CGTATGGTTTTTTTCGATCTAAAAGCAGGCAGCTTATAGGGCAGCTCCCCGCCTGGCTTTCCAGTCAAGAGCTAAGGCAACTATGTGTGCTAGAAGTGAGGGGGTTTGCGTCGCAAAGCAAATGTCGGGTGTAGGCTAGGATGCGTCCGTTTTACTAGCTAAAAAAGCAGCAGCTCTAGGCAGCTCCCCTGAGTGGCCTTTCCCAGTCGAAAGCAATGCAACTAGTGTGCTAGAAGTTTCGGGGTTTGGACCCGATTTGAGATGCCAGTGGGGTGGATGACCCGTTGAGTACCTATGTGAGGCTAAAAGCAAGCAGTTTCTAAGCAGCACACCGACGGGCTATTCAGGTTCGAAGGTATGTCAGTGTAGTGTTTTCTATCGTGCTTCTGTCTGGATTGGTCCTCAGCAAGAGGTCTTCACTTATCCTGTGTCTTGTCCTAGCAATGAACAGTAAATGTCTTTTAACACGTCTGACACTCGTAGGTGTCACGAGGTACCCATGGCTTATCACGTTGGTTCTGGTAAGCCCCGGACCCTAAGTCCAGCCTTGCTACCCATCGTGCTCTACCGGCACTCTGTAAATTTTCGCAAATACAGACGCTTTGGTTTCTCCTTCCGTTCGAAATCCAGCATATAGCGACAAACGGTAAGCAACCTAGTGTGTTATAAGCTCAGGGGTCGATGGATCTTTGATTCCTTCTCAAGTAATGACATAAGGATCTATTACTGTGGGGCTATCAGTAATTGCTGAACTTGGTTACGTAGCTCAAGTAGCAATTGCTGTTCGGTCGTTCTTCGAGAAAGAAACGGTAAGATATATTAACCAAATGGTCTTTAACTTCAACTTGGGTTCAATAGCTTTGCCACCCACTTGTTTGCATGCTTCGTGTCTTTGGCAGTACAAAAATATTTACCCAAATGTTCGAAACTTGAAAAACCCAAAACAGATACAAATATGTAAAATCTTGTCTTCTTCGAGTGGGACAAGAGTCGCAGGTTCAGGCATTAGTGAATTCTTCGTGCTAGTTTTAATTTGCAAAGCAATCGAGCCATGGTGGCAGGGTCCGTTTAATGGTCTAGGGCAGGCACGTTTGTGTGGTTCGAGCCCTTGTCCTCCGAGACATCACACAGGGCACAGATCATTTTACGCATGCATTGGGAACAGTCTCCCATGTTGAGTAATTTGTGTGCAAGCACTCCCTTTTTTAAACTTGCTGGCACGGTAAAAAGTTTTGAAAAAGGTATTTGTGGAACTTCGTATACACCACAACAGCAGCTTTGAAGGGCTGGAGCTGTAAACATGATTTGGAGTTCAAAGGAGTGAAGTCATAGAACGTTACCAATTTTAAACGTAACGAAGCGTAATACGCTACTTGGGCGAATAGCCCGAAGAAATAAATAAAGGACAACCAAGCACGTTTCACAATCGCAAAGTTACCCAACATACCAAGGCTGGTAAAGGACGACAAAGAAGTCTGACATCCCAGGTTAGAGAAAAACTAGGTATGCAAAGAGCTATCTCAAGATTTCTACGATGCTAAGGGAGGGGATCTAGCTTTGGGTTATGTCCATACCACTTGACATTATCTTCTCGTAACATTTCCTTACGCCTGCAAAAACATGAAATAAAAAAAATGTTGAGTGTTTTGATGTTGCTGTTGGCAAAAGGGCAAGGGGGAGAGAGAGAAGAGAGACGGAGAGGAGAGAGAGAGAGATGGATAGTCTCGAGAGAAGAGAGACGGGAGAGAGAGGAGAGAGAGGAGAGGAGAGACCGAGAGAGAGAGTGAGGAAGTGAGGAGAGAGGAGAGGAGATGATGGAGAGATAGGAGAGAGAGAGAGAGAGTAGCAGGGAGGGGGGGGAGGGAGGGGGGCAGGGAGGGGGGCAGAAAGGAAAGGAAGCGGAGGCAGGAGGGGGGGGGCAGAGAAGAAGAGGCAGGGCGGGGGGGGGGCAGGGGGAGGAGGCAGGGAGGGGGGGGGCAGGGGAGAGGAGGCAGGGATGGGGGCATGGGAGGAGGCAGGGAGGGGGGCAGCGGAGGAGAGGAGCGCAGGGAGCGCGGCGGCAGGGAGAGGAGGCCGGGAGGGGAGGGGAAGGGAGAGTAGGCAGGGAGAGGAGGACAGGGAGGGAGGGGGCGTGGAGAGGAGGCAGGGGGGGGGGGGGGGCGGGGGTGGCGGGGCGGGGAGAGGAGGTAGGGATTGGGCCGGGGGGGGTAGAGAGAGGAGGAAGGGAAACGGGGGGGGTGGCGGCCAGGGAGAGGGAGGCAGGGAGGCTGGGTTTCGGAGGGGGGCGGGGGGGGGGGGGCCTGGGTGGGGTGGGCGGGGGCTGGTGGAAGGGAGAGGTTGGGGGGGCAGGAGAGGACTGGCAGGTAGAGGGGGAGGGGGGCAGAGGAGATTGATGGCGCCAGGGAGGGGGGGGGGGGGGCCAGACGAGCGGATGGAGGGCAGGGAGGGCGGGGGGCGGGGGGCAGGGAGGAGGGAGGGACCAGGGAGGGGGGCAGCGCGGGGGCGGGGGGGGGGGTGAGGGGCTAGGGAGAGGACGGGACGGGGAAGCGGGGGGGGGGGTGAAGGGGGAGGGAGGGCAGGCGGGGCGGGGGGGAGTGGGAGAGGTGGGGGGGGAGGGAGGAGAGGAGGAAGGGAGGGGGGGGGGGGGGGGGGCAGGGGTGAGGCGGCAGGAGGGGGGGGGGGGGGGAGGGAGAGGAGGACAGGGAGAGGGGGGGGGGGGGGGGGGGGGGCTGGAGGGGGGGGGGCAAGGGATAGGAGGCAGGGATGGGGGCAAGGCGAGAGGATTAGGCCCCCAGGGGATAGGTTCAGGGGTTTGCGCTAGGGAGAGGAGGCCGGGAGGTGGGGGGCGTGGCAAGGATAGACGGCGGGAGGGGGGCTTAGATAGGGGATAGGAGGCAGGGAGGAGGGGGGCAGGGATAGGAGGCAGGGAGGGGGATTAGGGGAGGAGGAGGCAGGGAGGGGGGCGGCAGGGAGGGGGGCAGGGAGTGGGTGGGGCAGGGAGGTGGGGGGGGGGGAAAGGGAGGATAGGAGGCAGGGAGGGGGGGGGCAGGGATAGGAGGCAGGGAGGGGGGGGGGCAGGGATAGGAGGCAGGGAGGGGGCTAGGGAGAGGAGGCAGGGAGGGGGCAGGGATAGGAGGCAGGGAGGAGGAGGGGGGGGGGCAGGGATAGGAGGCAGGGAGGGGGCTAGGGAGAGGATGCAGGGAGGGGGGCAGGGACGATAGGGAATAGGAGGCAGGAGGGGGGGGGGAAGGGGATAGGAGGCAGGGAGAGGGGGGCTAGGGAGAGGAGGCAGGGAGGTACCCGGGGGGCAGGGAGAGGAGGCAGGGAGGGGGGGGGCAGAGGTGGGGGGGGGGCAGATGAGGAGGAGGCAGGGAGGGGGGTTAGTGGGGGGGGGGCAGGAGAGGAGGCAGGGTAGGGGGGGGGGGGGGCACGACGGAGATAGAAGGCAGGGAAGGGGGGCTAGGAGAGAGGAGGCAGGGAGGGGGGCGGGAGGAGGAGCAGGGAGGGGGGCAGGGAGAGGAGGCGGGAGGGGGGGGCCAGGGAGAGGAAGCTAGGGAGGCGGTGGGCAGGGCAGGAGGGGGGGACAGGGAGTAGGAGCGCAAGGAGGGGGGAAGGGAGGAGACTGGAAGGTGGATAGGGAGGGGAAAGGGCAGAGAAGGCAAGGAGGGATCGGGGGCAGCGAGGAGGGAGGGAGGGGATGGGGGGGGTGCTGGAGAGGAGCAGGGAGGGGTGGTGTAGGGAGAGAGGCAGGGTAGGGGAGGGGTGGGGGCAGGGAGAGGAGGCAGGAGGGGGGGGGGGGCACGGAGAAGGGCGGAGGCAGGGAAGGGGGGGGGGGGGGGGCAGGGGAACGAGGAGGCAGGGAGGGGGGAGAAGGGAGAGGAGGCAGGAAAGGGGGGGGGTGGGGATGGGCGCGAGCGAGGGGAGGGGGGGGGCAGTCATAAGAGTGAAAGGCGGGAGGGGGGGGGGGGGGGGGGGAGAGGGAGAGGAGGCAGGGAGGGGGGGGGGCAGCAGAGAGAGGAGGCAGGGAGGGGGGGGGGCAGGAGAGGAGGCAGGGAGGGGGGAGATCGGTGAGGAGAAGGGAGAGAGGCAGGAAGGGGGGCGGCAGTGATGGAGAGAGAGGCAGGGAGGGGGGGCCAGAAAGCAGGAAAGAGGAGGCAGGGAGGGGGGGGGGGGGGGGAGGGCAGTGAGAGGAGGCAGGAAGGGGGGGGCAGTGAGAGGGGAAGGAGGGGGCCAGGGAGAGGAGGCAGGGAGGGGGGGGGCAGGGAGAGGAGGCCGGGAGGGAGGGGCAGGTCGTGTGTGTTCGTTTAACAGCAACCAATGAACGCACCCTTTACCCCAAATGGAGCTCCCCAGCCTAACTTCCTTCCCGTTGTGAATGGCTAGAAATAGCCGGAAGAAGGTTGCAGGGCTATTGAGACGTGCGTCCCCAGGTGCACTCGTCGAGCTTGTTAGCCATGAATTCTGCTCGGGCGTCAAGGTCACGCGCCCTAACCTTCTCAACGTCGGAGATACGCTTTGCCCTCGCGATGCGAGCCCTCGATGCGATGCGAGCCTTCGCAATGACATTGCGAGCCCTTAACTGGGAGCGAGTCTCCATCATGGTGGACTGCGATAGTTAAAAAATGCATCTTGTGCACGTCCTTATACAAATTGAGTTGCTGTACAAGTTACTGGCGAATTTATTTATCACTCCTCAAAATTTCACCGGTTAGAAGCTGCGAATGGACATGAGCTCACGTGGCATCACGTGACTTGAACACTCCGACAATGTTACACAATGTTCCACGTGACTTCGACGCCTCCGACAATGCGGAGGGCGCCCGGGGGGCCTAGGACCATCCCGGGGCTGTTTCAAGGGGCTATTCAAAAATGGCGATACTGCTACGAATCACAGCTCATGGGATTTTCGGTTTGCTATTACCCTCTTAAAAACCACTACTGATCGACCTTTTTTCTACAGAAACACTCATTTCATATCCCAAAATTTTCAGTTGGGGACTAGTAGCCACGTGAATGGAGAAACCCCTGGGAGAAACATGGAGATTGTCCGACGTAAAACAAGGAGAAACCGGAACCGACAAAAAGAAAATAAACAAGAAAACAGTAGTACGTACAGATCTAGTAGGTAGATTTAGTCGTCAGATTTCACTCCGCGGGGGCGCGGGGGTCTAGTGACAAAGGGAAGATCTACTCACAGGGACGATGTGTGACCGACGACCACAGGGGCTATGATATATGTAGTTACAATAGTTAATGCCCAGGTTAAGGGTTTTGGGATTCAACGCGACATTCGACGCGACGTTGCACGCCCTTGTTGCACGCTCGTGTGTGTCGTGCACGTGATAAATTGCCAAGCTGGCAGGTAGTGCCTGTACTGCTTCTCTAGAGTCTTCGGATGTCGGAACTTCGGCGGGTCTCGGAGTTCGTTGGTCGACGTCATATTGCTGGTGTCGGCCGGAATCTTCAATTTCTTCCCATCCGATTTACGGCAATTGATTTTTCGCTCAATATTCATTAAGCTGATGCTTCCGACCAGGAGGAGAATAGTACTATGCCCAGGTTAAGGAGTTTAGGTATGAGAATTATTTTTATCGATGACGGGTATACAGCTGAATCTTTCTCGTTGTCGAAAGCTGGAGCGGAACCTAACCGGGGTGGACGAGCGTCTAATTATCTAAGGTATCAATTAGGTGAGAACATGCAATTCGCTATTGTAATTAAGCGATATCTGAATGGAGCAGTTGAAAACTGGTTCTTTCGCTGTTTCGTTTTCTCTTTCCATAAAGTTCGTTCAACACTTATGGTTTCTCGTACCACTTTCTCTTTCTCATTCTTCTCTTTCTTACGTGTAGTTGAAGCTGCAGTAGGGGTACGTCGGAAGAGGAGCAGCGTCAGCCGAAGCGACGACTTTGAATGTAACGATGAGGTTGCGCCTGAGCCGAAGTGACGGAAGCGCAAGGCGCGTGCAGCCCAGGAGCTTGCCGTGTATGTGACAGATAACGATCCGTCACCTGAGCTACCTCGAGGTGGCGACGACTTCCCCGAGGAAGGGGAGCTGACGGGACCTGTCTAGACGGTTACAACCGTTAAACTGGTCCGCGCCCTCGGTCAACGCGCCCTTCGCGCGCCATACGTCCGCGACTCGGGATATTCGCATCTCCAGCAACGGCTTAATGATATGCGAATGTCCAGAAGCATCAACGGTTTTATTCGCTGAACCGCGGGAGAATGTAGGGTACTTAAGCCGAGCTTGAGTGTCTGAGGCCAGAAAACAGAGAGGTTCAATTCCTTTCTCTCCTGATACTTTATATCAAGCTAAGACGTCTTTCAGACGTCACAGTGTAGGAGCCAGGACAGCCCAGGGGACGGAAGCGCAAGGCACTTGGAGTTCAGGAGCCTGCCGTGGGGGAGCCAGCTCAGCCCAGGGGATATAACGGCTTATAAGCTATTGCTCGTAGTGGATTATTTGCTACAAAGACGATAAGATTTTCCGGGCAGAGCTGGCTGAAGAAGCTGCTTAGAAGCTGCTGCTCTTAGTGGATTATTTAGTTATTTGCCACGAGCTTGAGTAGATTTCTAGATTTTCCGGGCAGAGCTAGATGAAGAAGCTGCTTAGAAGCTGCTGGTCGTAGTGGATTATTTAGTTATTTGCTGCGAACATGAGTAGATTTCTAGATTTTCCGAGTAGAGCTGGCTGATGATGCCGCTTAGGAGCCGCTGGTCGTAGTGGATTATTTAGTTATTTGCTACGAACTTGAGTAGATTTCTAGGTTATCCAGGCAGAGCTGGATGAAGAAGCTGCTAAAAAGTCGCTGCTCATTTAGAATTTCCATTTTTCTGACATTGATTTAGCTGTTTTCAGCTTTTTTTAATTTATTATTCTACTTTCTGCATTTGTCTATGATTATATTTACTAAAAATACTGGTTTTGTTAAATTTGTAACAACGTCGATTTTGACGTCGATTTCTGACGTCGACTGAATACATCGATCCGTGGGGGTCCAAAAACTATACTAGGGTTACTAAAGACTATGATGATATATGACATTTGCTTGATGACAGTGCTGGCGGTTGCAGTTCAGGTCAGGAGAGGAGGCTCGGCAGGCGGAGCACTGTAAAGCTATGCTCGACGCGATGCCCGGTATGCCCGAGCACTTCATTCCTACCTTCCCCAGCACAAATCCGAAGACGAATGCCACTTTTGGTGGGTTAGCGTGGCCTACCATCCCAAGTAGAAAGTGCCTTGTCGCCCGCCCCAGTGAATCAAATGCAAGCAGGAGACGTGGAACTGCAGTCCATGACGAAGCTCTTTGGTACCAGACCTTCCTGTGCAGCCACTGCAGCGTGCAACCAGCATGGGGATCCTCTTCCAAGAAAGGGAGGCAGTTCCATCCCTCCATGTGATATTTGCACAAGAGGGGTGTGTGCATGGACCACCTGGCGAGGGTGAGGGAGCCAGATGGTAGCCCCTGATTGGGTATCGCAGGGAGCAGGACATTGTGAGGAAGATCAAGTCCAAGGGACACTTCTTCGGTTCTTCCTGTGCCTGTACGAGGGTAATACATTTTGTCATTTTGGGTTGCGCTTTTGACGTAACTGCCTCCTTTTGGGTTGCGCTTTTTGACTCAGCTAAAACGGAAATCTGTGCGCTGCGGCCACAGGGAGTTCAAAAATTGAGTCAATCGCGCAGTCGTTATGTAATACCCTGGCCGGGACCCTGGCCTGCACCACTTTATCAGGTCGTTGCAACGGGCTTCGATGCAGGGTGCAGGATTTAAACAACCCTGACTATAAAAGGTGAGATAAATTTCTACAAAGTGTTTCTGTTTCCATCAGGATTTTATGTGTATATAACCAACTGTGTATATAACCAACAGCTACAGCAGCAGCATGTCCAGCAGCAGCATCTCAACCAACAGCTTGTTCAGCAGCCGATTGTTTTGCTACCATGTAGTATTGTTGTGGTCAATGTCTCCAAATTGCCTCCGCCACTTTTGTATTTAGGTACGCGTAGCAGCTTCTCTCAGCCCCCAGGCTCTTCCTGCAACGGTTGGGCAAGTCCCTTAAGCCTTTTTGGACCACACCTGGTGTGTCACACACAAACGTTGGTCGGCTTCCTATGGGGGACAGACCAATCCGAAACTTACGCGAAATTGTCACATATTCAAATCTTTACATTTCCCAAACCCGCCGGTCAAATTTGCCGGTTAATCTGACTGGCCTGAAATCTAAGGGACTCGTGATCGATTTCCGTCGGGGGCGGATTACCTCGGAGGGCACTTTTTCGCTTACGCATCTCAGGGTTGCGGACTGTGGACGCGGCATTTTCATTTGTCATTTCCCTACTGTCCTGTGGACTCAATCTTGGGACCTGGAGCATGTCAACGATTTCCCCTTGACAATTTGCTTCTTCATGCCTCTCGTAGCTCATTGCATCAGCGCTTTGTGCTTGACAAGGAAATCTGCTCTTTCGCACTAGTTCCTGCAGGTTGTGCAGTGGCAACTTTAGCCTCGAGAGTTGCTGCAACTGCCTCCATGGAACTTCGGGAAGTCAGTGAGCTAATAAGTTCATTAGCCTTACAGGCCACCAAGTTGAATAATAATGCCATGCCATGCTATATTGATTCTTGACCCCCCCCAATATTAAATTGTGCGGATAAGTATGCAACTGCTTGTGCATCTATCACCAAGGAGGCTGCCACTGCTGCTTGACGAACATTACACCACCCCCGGGGCCGACCTCCAGGGAACCCGCCAGGGCACCCTACTATTTACCGGTACTACAACACCAAGTAAGGATCAGCAGATCTCAGAGCCGACAAGCAAGCCCTAGCAGTGTCGCAAGCGACGCGGAAAATTGGCGGAGAGTGTTGGCAACGGAATGAAAAGGTGGCAAACTGGCAACGGTGGAGCTGGCCGAAGCCAGTTAGTTATGATACAGTTGGCTGACGTGTCAGACTTCGTCTCGTTCATCAATCGGACAAACGGACAATGGGGTCACCGGTTGTCTTAGTTTAGGTGTAAGGAAGACGACTTCGTAAGGCGGCTGCATGTCCTCAGCTTGGAAGGGGGAAAGAAACCTTCCACGTAAACCTACCTCACAAAGTGCTCCGCAACATGCCTATGTTACAAACCTCGGCACATTATTTGAAAGTGAAAACACATGTATGGTTCACTCTCGGGTTTACCAATGATTATATGAAGAGATTGGATCAAGTATATTTCGATGTCTTGATCTGAATGATTATGATACTGTTGAAGACAGCGAATTAGCCTTAAGGGCTAGTGCCACGTGACCAAGTTCAAGTATCACTATATCATCGCGTGTCATGTATTACTGGCACCTTTTTTGCACGGGTCATTTACTTCACTGTCAAAGACGACGAGCAGCCAAATTGCTGGCTGGAGCCATGTAACCAAGTTCCAAATTTAACTGGCATCGGCCTGAAGTTGTACAGAACTCTCCAAACCAGGGTACTTCCAACCGCATGCTTTTCCGCGCTGGAGCGCTGCCTTTTGGAGCCTCTCTGCGCGCGGTTCGCGCAGTTTTTTGCAACTCCCTGTGGGCGCAGCAAGCCATTTTTGCACTATAAAGCGCAGTTTTGTTTTTTTCAAGTGTGCTAGAGCGCTGGCCAATTTGGTCAATGGGAGTACCCTGCCCCAAACAAGATTTTGATGCTGCCTCATTATTTTTACATTAACACACACAAGTACATAACGCAAAACACACAAATCAGATTCGCTCTCGTAGCTTTTGCGTAGACACACCTATGGTAGGCAGGGCTGCAATATTGCAATTATCACTCATTCACTCTCACTCACATCTGCAAAAAACAAAATCAAGGCACCCTGCTTTCAATACGTTCAAATAAATAGCCAATGCAATTGGACCTGGACACTTCACTAATGCTAATGCAACTACCTAACCCGCTTAGTGTGCTCCCTGGTTTCTGTGGGTATCGGTATGGGGTGGGTGGTGGTGGTGGTGGGTGGGTGGGCGGGTGGGGGGGGCAAGTGGGACCACCATGCATTGAGCAGCTATAAACAGCGACAGGCTTAGTAGCCTTCTTCTCTGTTACCTCCTGGCTCAGCTAACACAGCCAGGAGTCCAGAAGAGCAGCCTGGAGCAGCGACGCGTGGGGACGAGGCTAAGTGGGGCCACCACCGCCACCATGATGAGTAGAGCAGCCCTAAACAGAGACAGCCTTGGCAGCTGTCTTCTTCTCTGTGAGCTCCTCGCTCAATTGCCACAGCTTTGAGGCCACAGCCTTATCGTTGCTGGCGGGGGTGGTGGCGGTAACCTTACAGTCGGAGTAGTATTTGCCTGACTTGCCCTCCACGTTCGGGGACGAGGCTAGGAAGATGCTGGTCTCGGCACCTTGTTGGGGAGACTTGAGGAAGACGTTAGCAAAGGCAACACCCAAGCCCACGATGAGCGGATTGGCATTGCCATCGAGGAGGTACCTGGGGGTGAGGGGTTAATGAGGGTGAGGGGTTAGGTTGAGGTTGAGGGGTTAGGTTGAGGTTGAGGGGTTAGGTTGAGGGTGCGAGGGTTGGTTGAGGGTGAGGGGTTAGGTTGAGGGAGTAGGTTGAGGGTGAGGAGGTAGGTTGAGGGTGAGGGGGTTGGGGGTAGGGTGAGTGATTTGAAAGGTGGAGGCAGGGGGAAGTGTGCGTGAGGGAGAGGGCATGAGAAAGATGGAGGCCAGGGAAACACCCAGGCCTACGACAATGGGGTTGGCATTCCCATCGAGGAGGTGCCTGGGGTGAGGGGTTAGATTGAGGGTGAGGGTGGGAGTAGGTTGAGGGTGAGGGGGTCTAGGAAACACCCAGGCCTATGACAATGGGGTTGGCATTGCCATCGAGGAGGCGCCTGGGGGTGAGGGGGAGGTTGAGTGTGGGGGGGTAGGAGGTAAAGGGAGTGAGTTTATGGAAAGGTGGAGACAGGGGGAAGTGTGAGTAAGGGAGAGGGCATGATAAGGCAGAGGCCAGGGTAACAACCAGGCCCACGACAATGGGGTTGGCATTGCCATTGAGGAGGTGCCTGGAGCTGCCTGCACCCTGTTCAGGTTGTATAATAAGTGTTCAGGGTGTTCAGTTGTTTATGTATATCATCGGTTAACATAGTAGTTGTTGATCAGTGTCCAACACTATGGACACCAGTTAAATAGCTTGAACAGGGTCCAGGCTGCTGTAGGGTATGTGAGGGTGGGGGAGTAGGAAGGACCCTCTAGCTTCTAAACAAACTTTTACTCAACAATTCACATCCACAACCACTCCCCTCAACAACCTTGCTCTTCGACGTGTAACAACCACACAGCAATTCACACCCGCACCCTCTCCAACCCCAGCCCCACTCTCTCCCCTGGACAAAACCACACAACAATTCATATCTCTCCCCTCTCCCCTCTCCAACCCCAGCCCCACTCTCTACCCTGGACAAAACCACCCAACCACACAACAATTCACACCCGCACCCTCTCCAACCCCAGCCCCACTCTCTACCCTGGACAAAACCACCCAACCACAAAACAATTCACATCTCTCCCCTCTCCAACCCCAGCCCCACTCTCTACCCTGGACAAAACCACCCAACCACACAACAATTCACATCCCTCCCCCTCTCCAACCCCAGCCCCACTCTCTACCCTGGACAAAACCACCCAACCACAAAACAATTCACATCTCTCCCCTCTCCAACCCCAGCCCCACTCTCTACCCTGGACAAAACCACCCAACCACACAACAATTCACACCCGCACCCTCTCCAACCCCAGCCCCACTCTCTACCCTCGACAAAACCACCCAACCACAAAACAATTCACATCTCTCCCCTCTCCAACCCCAGCCCCACTCTCTACCCTGGACAAAACCACACAACAATTCACATCCGCACCCTCTCCCCTCTCCAACCCCACTCTCTACCCTGGACAAAACCACACAACAATTCACATATCTCCCCTCTCCAACTCCAACTACACTCTCTACCCTGGACACAACCACACAACAATTCACATCCAAACCCTCTCTCCTCTCCAACCCCAGCCCAACTCTATACCCTGGACACAACCACACAGCAATTCACACCCACACCCTTGGTCCAACTCTAACCCCCCACACAACCTATCCCCTCCCCCCCCCCCCCTCCCTCTCCCAACCACCCAGTCCTCACCCCTCTACTCAATCCCCCCCAACCCCCCCCCCCCCCCCCCCCCCCCCCCCCCCCCCCATTTACAGTTTCTCCTCACCTTCCAAGCTCAGTGCACACAACACCAGGGTAAAGTGTGTTGGTGGTCCACCCGTCTGCCCCTTAGCCCACCCCACCCCAACACACACCCCATTCACACCTTCTCCTCACCTTCCAAGCTCAGTGCGTACAACACCAGGGTGAAGTGCATTGGTGGTAATCATCTTGTTGTCCTGTAGGATTATAATTGTGTATGTGTAAGTCGCTGTTTGGTTGGTAGCTGGTGGTTGCGGTAGCTAGTGGGTTGGGGTGATCGTCACATTGGACATACTCTAGCTTTGTGTCTGCTGTTGCTGTGTCAGTGTTGGTGTTGTTGTGAGCAGCAAACAAAAACAGAAGTCCTCCCCAAGTCCACCCACCCTCAGGATCCTGTCTAGCTCATAGGTGAACATCACATTAGCCATGTTTTGTGAATGTTTTGTGTGTGCTGCTGCTGCTGTTGTTGTGTTTTGATGGTTGTGCAGATTTGTTGTGTGTGCTCTGCTGTTGTTGCTGTTGTTGTTGTTGTTGTTGTGTCAGTGTTGGTGGTATCAAACAAAAACAGAAGTCCACCCACCTTCAGGATCCTGTCCAGCTCTAAGGTTATCATCACAATGGCCATGTTTTTGTGGATTTGCTTTTGCAGTTGCTTTTGTTGTATTTGTGTTGCTGTTGTTGTTTTGGTGTTGTTGTTGCTGTTGTTGTGTCGGTGTTGATGGTAGCAAATAAAAACAGAAGTCCACCCCAAGTCCACCCACCTGCAGGATCCTGTCTAGCTCGTAGATGAACTTCACATTAGCCACGTTTCTGTTGGCCATGTTGGTTGTTTTTGTGTTAATGTGGGTTGTTTTTGTGATTTTGTATTTATGTTGGTTGTTTTTGTGTTTATGTGGGATGTTTTTTGTGTTTTTGTGTTTATGTTGGTTGTTTTTGTGTTTATGAGGGTTGTTTTTGCGGTTCCTGTTGTGTCTGTGTTGCTGTTGTTGTTTTGGATGTTGTTGTTGCTGTTGTTGTTTTGGGTGTTGTTGTTGTTGTTTTGGGTGTTGTTGTTGCTGTTGTTGTTTTGGGTGTTGTTGTTGCTGTTGTTGTTTTGGGCGTTGTTGTTGCAATTGTTGTTTTGATGTTGGTGTGGCTGTTGTTATGTTGGTGTTGATGGCAGCAAACAAAACATCAGCCTACCCCAAGTCCTCCCACCTACAGGATCCTGTCCAGCTCATAGGCTAACATCACATTAGCCATGTTTTTGTCGATGTTTCGTGTGTGCTGCTGTTGATGTGTTTTGTTGGTTGTGCAGATTTGTTGTGTGTGCGCCGCTGCTGCTGTTGTTGTTGTTGCTGTTGTTGTGTGTTGTTGTGTGTTGTTGCTGTGGTAATGTCGGTGTTGATGGTAGTAAAAAAAACAAAAGTCTATCCCAAGTCCACCCACCTTCAGGATCCTGTCCAGCTCGTAGGTGAACATCACACTGGCCATGTTTTCCAGTTTTGTTTTTGCTTTTGTTGAAGATTTTTTATATATTGTTCATGTTTATGGTAACAAACAAAAAAAGCAAACCATCCACCCACCCAAGGATGCAAACCACCCACCCAAGGATCCTGTCCAGATCGTGAATGCACGTCGAATTGGCTATGTTTTTGTGGATTTGTTTTTGCTGTTGCTGTTGTGTTGGTGTTGCTGTTGTTGTGTTGGTGTTGCTGTTGTTGTGTCGGTGTTGGTGGTATCAAACAAAAACAGAAGTCCACCCACCTTCAAGATCCTGTCTAGCTAGGTGAACATCACAATGGCCATGTTTTTTGTGGATTTGTTTTTGCGGTTGCTGTTGTTGTGTCTGTTTTGCTGTGTTGTTGCTGTTGTTGTGTTGATGTTGATGGTTGCAAACAGAAGTCCACCCCAAGTCCACCCACCTCCAGGATCCTGTCCAGCTTGTAGGTGAACATCACATTGACCGTGGTTTTGCGGATTTGTGTTGTTGTTGTTGCGTCGGTGCTGTCCCTGTTGTTGTTATGTCGGTGTTGTCGTTGCTGTTGTTGTGTTGGTATTAATGGCAGTAAATAAAAACATAAGTCCACCCACCTTCAAGATCCTGTCCAGCTCGTAGGTGAACATAACGTTAGCTAGCTTGCTCTGGCCTGCACAACAGAAACAGCGGTGGGTGCATGTGGGGGGTGGTGTGCTGGGGTGGGGGTCGGGTGGCTGGGGTGGGTGCTGGGGAGGGGGTTGGGGGGCTGGGGTGGGGGTCGGGGTGCTGGGGTGGGGGGTTGGGGGGCTGGGGTGGGTGCATGTGGGGGTTGGGGTGCTGGGGTGGGGGGGTGGGGGTTATGAGGGGGTGGGAATAGCTGCTGGCGATGGAGTGGAGCTTTGGAATATGGGAATCCCTAAGCCACTGCCCAAAAGGGCGTGTTGGCTGGGGGTGGGGTGAGGGACTGGGGGTGGGGCTGGGGCTGACGTTAGCGAGCTTGCTCTGGCCTGCTCATTAGAAACAGTGTGGTTCAAGAAGCTAATTCTGAATTTGGGTGTCCTGATTTTTTTTATTAGGTCAGGTCTCAGTTTTCCAAATCTGAGCTTTTAACTTCAAAGAACTTTTAAATTGAAAAAACAAGTCGAACTGAGTAAAGAAACTCTCTCTGGCCTGCTCGTCAGCAATCAAGGAGGGTCGATGTGCCGGCCAGCGTACCACATTTTGTCATTTTGGGGTCATTTAGCCATTGGCCTCCCCCAAGCTAACGTGAGCCACCCAGTGACCATAATTCTTGCGTTGCGAGCTTCTGAGCGATTCCGGCAGCCCAAAAATGTTTTTTTTTCCCCCACAGATTATGTCGGTCCGGACTTGAATATGTCAAAACCTAGAAACCAACTTTTGGGTTATTTTAGGGGGTTTTAGGGAACTGAAGACCTTTTCCCAGGTCCCAGGAACCCCTAAATTAATTTTAGATGGATCAAAAATTCGGCTGAGCCATTTCGATCGAGGTGCAATCAATGTCAACCTCGATTTTTCAGCGAGCAGCGATACATGACTTTTTGTGTGAAAAGGGCCGAATTGGCTCATGTTAGCTTGGGGAAGGCCCATTATGGGGTCATTTTTGCGTCACTTAGTCATTTTGGGGTCATTTCGTCATTTTTTTGTCATTTTGGGCTACGCTTTTGGCTCAACTAAAAACAGAAATCAGCGTGCTGTGCCCAGAGTTTTTTTAAATTGCGTCTATCGTGCAGTCGGGCTCAATAGCCCGCGTCATGTAGTACCCTGGTGCCAGCATGCGAAGGCAAAAGCACTAGCGCTAAGGGCAGGGTTACTTAAGGAACCGACCGTCAGAAGGCGCTCATGCATGGAACAAGGTGCTCATGGAAAAGTGATCATACCTGGAAAACGTGGCTTATATATAGACACATCTGTGTGTTTCGTATAGCCTTTCTCTTGCAAGGATTTACAGCATCACCACCACCACCTACCATAGGCGTACCAGGGCTTTTAGTTCTTGTCCCTGTTGATGTCGTTGGTATTACATAATCAATTCAAATCATTGATTAACATGTACAGCATCACCACCACCAAGTACCATAGGCGTACCAGGGCTTATAGTTCTTGTCCCTGTTGATGTCGTTGGTATTACATAATCAATTCAAACCATTGATTAACATGTACAGCATTACTACCACCAAGTACCATAGGCGTACCAAGGCTGATAGTTCTCGTCTCTGTTGATATTGCTGGTAGTAACACAATCAATTCAAATCAAAGCATTCTTATCTGAACATGTTTGATCCAACCTCCCTATACAATCATTGATACACATTTACAGCATCTCCACCATCACCTACCGTAGGCATCCCAAGGCTGGTAGTTTTTGTCTCTGTTGATGTTGCTGGTAGTAACATAATCAATTCAAATCATTCATTAACATTTGCAGCATCACCACCACCACCACCACCATTTGCCATAGGCATCCCAAGGCTGGTAGTTCTTGTCCCTGTTCATGTTGTTGATATTACATAATCAATTCAAATCATTCATTAACGTATGCAGCATCACCACCACCACCACCACCACCATTTACCATAGGCATCCCAAGGCTGGTAGTTCTTGTCCCTGTTCATGTTGTTGATATTACATAATCAATTCAAATCATTCATTAACATATGCAGCATCACCACCACCACCACCATTTACCATAGGCATCCCAAGGCTGGTAGTTCTTGTCTCTGTTGATGTCATTGAAGTCGATCTTTCCAAACTGGTGAGCCGAGGATGCGACGTTGATGATGCGCACAGGCCTAAGAGGGGGTCACCGCAAGAAAATAAGTTAGGGGGGTTGGCATGGTTTGGTCTAGTTCCATCAGCCGTTAGGGGCGGTAGGACAGGGGGAAGGAGATTACGTGGTGGATGAGTAATATAGAGTGGGGAGTGAGGAGTGAGGAGTGAGGAGTGAGGATTCAATCTTTCCAAACATGTGAGTTAAAACATGTGAGCTAAAACATCTGAGCTAAAACATGTGAGCTAAAACATGTGAGCTAAAACATGTGAGCTAAAACACGTGAGCTAAAACACGTGAGCTAAAACATGTGAGCTAAAACACGTGAGCTAAAACACGTGAGCTAAAACATGTGAGCGTTGACAGGGTCACTACAATCAGGTAGGTTAGGGGGGGGGGGGGGGGGGGGGGGGGGGGGGAAAGGGGGGGAGGGGGGGGGCATTCCAAGGTTGTTGTTGCGATAACACTACATTGATAAATAAATAATTGACAAAATAAAATATGGTATGTGAGTGAGGTGTATGGAGCGGGGTGAGTGTGAGTGAGACCTGACCCATTACAGTGCCCTCCTACTTGTTGGCCGCCTCCAGGGCAGGCAATACCTCCTTGGTGCGCAAGCAGTGGCCCAGTATGTGAGTGGGGTGGTTCTGGTGTGTGTGGTGGTGGTGGTGGTGGTGTGTGAGCCAGGTATGTGAGTGTGGCCAAGTTTGTGAGCATGGTGGTTATGGTGTGGGTTGAGGTGGTGGTGGTGTTTGGTGGTGGTGTGTGTGTGATGTGTGGTGGTGGTGTGTAAGTGCATTGTATGGGGTGGGGTGAGTGTGAGGAACACCCAAATCATTACAGTGCCCACTTACTTGTTAGCCGCCTCCAGGGCAGGCAATAACTCCTTGGTGAGCAAGAAGTGGCCCAAGTGGTTGACGCCGAGCTGGTACTCATGGCCCTGGACAGTCTCCATCTTGGGGCAGGCCATCACTCCTGGAGAGGGGGGGGAGTGGATAAAGTGGATTGAGTGTGTGTGTGTGTGTGTGTGTGTGTTTGTGAGTGAAGTGGCCCAGGTAGTTGACGCCGAGCTGGTACTCATGGCCCTGGACAGTCTCCATCTTGGGGCAGGCCATTACTCCTGGAGAGGGGGGGGAGTGGATAAAGTGGATTGAGTGTGTGTGTGTGTGTGTGTGTGTGTGTGTGTGTGTGTGTGTGTGTGTGTGTGTGTGTGTGTGTTTGTGAGTGAAGTGGCCCAGGTAGTTGACGCCGAGCTGGTACTCGTGGCCCTGGACAGTCTCCATCTTGGGGCAGGCCATCACTCCTGGAGGGGGGAGGGGGGGGGAGAAGAGGAGGGAGTGTGTGTAAGTGGTTGTGGTGGTTGTGGGGAGTGGGGAACACATGTGGATTGAATGTGGGTGCGTGTGGGTGGGTGCGTGTGTGTGTTGGGGGGGGGGGGGGGGGGGGGGGGGGCCAATAGTGTGGAAGAGTGAGTCTCCCTACCCAGAATGTGAAGTGAGCCTGCCTACCCACTGCACCTTATATACACCCTACCCACTGCATCACACCTGCGTTGTTGAGCACCACATCAAAAGCAGCACCCTTGCCCAACAGCCTGCCCCATATCCACACCCTACACACTGCACCCTATACACACCTGCGTTGCTGAGCACCACATCAAAAGCAGCACCCTTGCCCAACAGCCTGCCCCCTGCCCCTATCCACACCCTACACACTGCACCCTAAACACACCTGCGTTGTTGAGCACCACATCAAAAGCAGCACCCTTGACCAACAGCCTGCCCCCTGCCCCTATCCACACCCTACACACTGCACCCTATACACACCTGCGTTGTTGAGCACCACATCGAAGGCAGCACCCTTGCCCAACAGCCTGCCCCCTGCCCCCTATCCACACCCTACACACTGCACCCTATACACACCTGCGTTGTTGAGCACCACATCAAAAACAGCACTCTTGCCCAACAGCCTGCCCCCTATCCACACCCTACACACACCTGCGTTGTTGAGCACCACATCAAAAGCAGCACTCTTGCCCAACAGCCTGCCCCCTGCCCCCTACTCACACCCTTAACACTGCACCCTATACACACCTGCGTTGTTGAGCACCACATCGAAGGCAGCACTCTTGCCCAACAGCCTGCCCCCTATCCACACCCTACACACTGCACCCTATACACACCTGCGTTGTTGAGCACCACATCAAAAGCAGCACTCTTGCCCAACAGCCTACCCCCTGCCCCCTACTCACACCCTACACACTGCACCCTATACACACCTGCGTTGTTGAGCACCACATCGAAGGCAGCACTCTTGCCCAACAGCCTGCCCCCTACTCACACCCTACACACTGCACCCTACACACACCTGCGTTGTTGAGCACCACATCAAAAGCAGCACTCTTGCCCAACAGCCTGCCCCCTGCCCCCTACTCACACCCTAAACACTGCAACCTAAACACACCTGCGTTGTTGAGCACCACATCAAAAGCAGCACCCTTGCCCAACAGCCTGCCCCATATCCACACCCTACATTCAGCACCTTATACACACCTGCATTGTTGAGCACCACATCGAAGGCAGCACCCTTGTCCAACAGCCTGGCAGAGCAGTCCCTGACAGACTCCAGGTCAGCTAGGTCCAACATCTCCACGTCAACCTTGGAACCAGGGACTAGCTCCCTGCAGCATGATGTGCCGAAGTGTATCAGTGTTTGTGGGTACGACTGTGTGTGTGTGTGTGTGTGTGTGTGTGTGTGTGCGTGCTTGTGCGTGTGTGCTTGTGCGTGTGAGTGTGTGTGAGAGAGAGAGAGAGAGAGAGAGAGAGAGAGAGAGAGAGAGAGAGAGAGAGAGTGGAGTGGAAAGAAGGTGGTGCCCACCATCACATACCCCTTGCTGCTTGAAAGAAGGGGAACTGGGGACAGTGTGGGCATGTCCACTCCGCGGAGCTATTGATGGCTCTGCAGAGAGGGGCCAGGGCACCTAGGCCACAGTCCTAGGGTGGGGGGAAGCTAGCCCGGGGTTAGCCAGCCCCAGGGTAGGGGTTCAGGTTTTAGGGGGGTTAGGGTTTAGACTGCCGGTTACCCCCGGGCTAGCAAGCTCCGGGCGAGCTTCCCCCCTCTCAGCCTACAATCCCAATCCACACTCCACACAGCTGTCAATAGCTCCACAGAGTGGACATACCCACACTGTCCCCGGATCCCCCTGGCAAACAACAAGGGGTATGTGATGGTGGGCACCACCTTCTCTGCGGCGCCCCCCGAGCATGCCCAGAACAGAGAGGCCAACCTTGGTGTTGGTGGTGTTGGTAGTGGTGCTGATAATGGAGGTGTTAGTGTTGGTAGAAGCGGTAGTGTTGGTGATGTTGGTAGTGCTAATGGTAGTGGTGGAGGTGCTATGGGTTCTGACCGCCTACCCATATGACACACACATAAACACCGACCTGCACCGACATGAGCCAGAAGAGTCCCCAGCCCACCCAGAGTAAGTGCAGACGTGGACAAACCCGACCTGCTTCCCACCCACCTCCCCCCAACAGCCCCCAGAGCCGCCAAAGAAAAGAGGGCAGGGGTCCATGTAGGGGCCCAAACGCTTCCCCGGCCATGAGAAGCTCTACCTAACCTTCTGACAGACCCCCCCCCCCCCCCCCCCACACACACACACACATGATGATCTCGAAGCCACAAACATGTCTCATCGTTGGTATCTACAGGCCCAAGACAGGCAAGGCTGGAGGGCGGACATCAAAGACCCCCTAGACATGGACACAGAAAGACAAGTATGCCTAAACACATATAACCACCCCACTCCACCCCTTCAACCCACCCATGACCCCCCTCCTCTCACACACTCCTATCTATCCACACCCCTCCAACCCACCCATGCCCCCCCCCTCCCCTCACACACCCCCATCTATCCACCCCACTTGTGACCTATTTCAACATCTGCTGGGCATTGACGGCCCTAGTTGGATCCCGGCATGCTAGAATGACCTCAAATCTTTCCTCAGCACCCCACCCCACTAAACTTCGTTCCATTCCACCCCACCCATTCACCCCCCCACCCATCCCATGCAAATTCACCCATCCACTTCACTCCATGCAAAACCCACCCAGCCCACCTAACCCCAATCAACTTCACTCAACCCCACCCACCCCACTCTAAGCAAACACACCCAACAGACCCACCCACCATATGCACCCCCCCATCTATCCGCTCCACTTGTGACCTACTTCAACATCTGCAGGACATTACCAGCCGTAGTTGGATCCCGGCATGCTAAGGTGACCTCAAAGCCATTCCTCAGCACCCCACCCCACTAAACTACGTTCCACTGCACCACCCCCACCTCAACTCACCCTAATAAGCTCCACTTCACTCCACCACACTCATCCACCACACTCCATGCAAACCCACCCAACCCACCCCAACCCACTCCATGCAAACCCTCCCCACCCACCCATCCCCACCCCATGCCTCCCCCACTCCATGCAAACCCTCCCCACCCACCCACCCCCACACCATGCCTCTCCCACACCACACACCCCCATCTATCTGCCCCACTTGTGACCTACTTCAATATCTGCTGGGCATTGCCAGCCCTGGTTGGATTCCGGCACGCTAGGGTGACCTCAAAGCCTCTCCTCAGCACCCCACCCCACTACACTACGATCCACTCAACCACACCCACCACACCACACCACATCCCAATAAGCTCCACTCCACTCCACGACACCCATCCACCCCACTCCATGCAAACCCACCCCTACCCACCCCATGCAAACCAACCCACCACACCTATCCACCCCACTTGTGACCTACCCACTCACCCACCCCATGCAAACAACCCAACCCCCCACCTATCCAACCCACTCGCGACCTACTTCAACACCCGCTGGGCATTAATGGCCCTAGGTGGATCTCAGCATGCTAGGGTCACCTCAAGCCTTTCCCACTAAACTACGTTCCATTCCACCCCACCCACTCACCCACCCATCCACCCTCCCACCCACTCACCCACCCATCCACCCCACCCACTCACCCACCCATCCACCCCACCCACTCACCCACCCATCCACCCCCACCACTTCGCCCCCCACCTCCACCCCACACCCACTCAACCCACCATCCACCCCCCCGACTCCTCCACCCATCCACCCCACCTACTCACCCCACTCACCCCACCCATCCACCCCAGCCCACTCCTCCACCCCCCCCCAGTCACCCACCCATCCACCCCACCCACTCACCCACCATCCCACCACCACCCACTCCACCACACCCCCTCGCCGCCCCACCCCCGCCACCCACCCATCCACACCCACCCCTCACCCCACCCCACTCACCCACCCCATCCACCCCACCCACCCCTCACCCATCCCCCCTCACCCCCGCCTCGCACCCCACCCCCCCCCTCACCCACCCATCCCCCCACCCCTCCACCCCCACCCACATACCACACCCCCCATCCACCCCACCGCACCCCCCCCCACTCCACCCTACCCACCCCCCCACCCCCTCCACCCCCACCGCACCCACCCACCCATCCACCCCCCCCACTCCCCCCCACCCTCCACGCCCCCCCACTACCGCGCCACCATCCACCCCACCCCCCGTCACACACCCTTCCACCCCCCCAGCCCCTCCACCCCCGCCCCCCCTCCCCCCTACCTTCCCCGCCCTAACTGCCCCATGCACCGCCACCTACCAGCCCAACTTCCCTTCCCTCAACCCCCACCCCACCCCCACTCCCACCCACCTCCACCCACCCCACCCACCACGCCCCCAACGATCCACCCACTTTGACCCTCTTCACATGGCATTGCCCGTCCGCCTGGTTGGATCGCGGCATGCTAGGGTCACCTCGAAGCCTTTCCTCAGTAGCACCAGGGCAGTCTCATACCCAATACCAGTGTTGCCGCCTGCAGGGTACATGTGTAGTTGGGTAGATGGGTGAGTGGATAAGTGTGCGTGTGAGTGGGTGCGAGTGTGAGTGTGAGTGTGTGTGTGTGGTGGTGGTGGTGGGCAGCACCAGAGCAGTCTCATACCCAATACCAGTGTTCCCACCTGTGGGGTACATGTGTTGGTGGGTGGGGGGGGTGGGGGGGTGGGGGGGGGGTTGTGTGTGTGTGTATGGGGGGGGGGGGGGGGGGGGGGGGGGGGGGGGAGCAGCACCAGGGAAGTCTTATGTCCAATACCAGTGTTGCCACCTGTAGGGTACATGTAGCTGGGTGGCTGGGTGGCTGGGTAAGTGTGTGTGTGTGTGTGAGCGTGTGTGAGTATGTTTGTGTGTGGGTGAGTGTGAGTGTGTGTGAGTGCGTGTGTGCATGTGTGCGTGTATGTGTGAGCGTGCGTGCGTGCATGTGCGTGTGCGTGTGTGTGTGAATGAATGAGTGAGTGAGTGCGTATGTGCGTTCATCTGTGTATGTGTGTGTGTGGGGTGGGGTGGGGGGTAGGGTGGGGTGGGGGGGGTGGGGGGGGTCCATGCATTCACATCTCACCTGTGGTCAAGATTGACTTCCTCTTGCTAGCCTGCACCTCCACGCTGGTGTGGGTGTGGGGGGGGGGAGGGTCCATGCGTCCACCTCACCTGTGATCAAGATTTACTTCCTCATGCTAGCCTGCACCTCCTCGCTGGTGTGTGTGTGTGTGGGGGGGGGGGGGGGGGGGGGGGGGCATGCATCCACCTCACCTGTGATCAAGATTGGCGTCCTCATGCTAGCCTGCACCTTGTCGCTGGTGTGTGTGTGGGGTGTGTGTGTGTGTGTGGGGGGGGGGGGGGGGGGGGGGGGGGGTCCATGCATCCACCTCACCTGTGATCGAGATTGGCTTCCTCATGCTCGCCTGCACCTTGACGCTTGTGTGGTTGTGGGTGGGTGGGTGGGTGGGTGGGGGGGGGGGGGTCCATGCATTCACCTCTTACCTGTGATCAAGATTGACTTCCTCATGCTACTCTGCACCTTGACGCTAGTGAGACGTCCGCTGCGAGCAGCAGCGCTCTTTATGGTCCTTGGGGCAGTGAAGTTCATTTTGATGGGTAGTACGCTGGTCGAAGGTCGAAGGTCGAAGTCGAAGTTACAGAATTATAGACAGTTGTTACGGATCTACAGTTCCTTTCTTTACGAGGTTTTTTTCCGGGAGTTTGCTAAGTAGATTGCGAGGACACAGAAGACAAAGAAGTAGAACGGACAATGGGGACAGCGTCAGACTAAACTTAGCTGATGGGCCATCTGGGCTGCTCGATTGATTGGCTGTGGCTGGTCGACGGTCACGCGTGGTGGTGTGCGCGTTGTTGGCGTCAGTTGTTCGCCAGGTTGGGCTGCGGCCACAGAACGGTTAGGGCTGCGGCCACAGAACGACGTCAGCCACAGAACGTGTTGTCAGAGCGACAACCTGGCACAGACTCGCAGAGCTGGGTGGAAGGTGGACAGTAGAATGAACCGCATTGTTTTTGGCGGGAGCCCCCAGGGCCCTGCCCCAGGGTTACCCATTTGTCCGTCCGACCGACCGACCGACCATCCATCCATCCATCCGCGGATGCATCCGTCAGACGGATGCATCCGTCTGACCGTGATGCAGCCTGACACGTCGGCCAACGGTCTAGCAACTAACTCGCTTCCGTTGCCACCTGTCGCTCCGTCGCGATCACTCTCCGCCAATTTGGACCAGATTTGGACCCTTCCTTATGGTCAACGGACCCTTCCTTCTGGTCAACGGACCCTCCCAATATTGCGTCCTGCGACGCAACGGACCCTTCGACGGAGGACACAGCGTCCTGAACAACCCTGTTGTCTACCCCTGGAGGTTCTTTTTTGGCGGGGCCCCCCCAGCGACGTGCGACCGAGACGAAGCCTGATATAGTGGTATGTCAGCCAACTGGCTTCGGTCCGCTCCATTCCGTTGCCACCTGTCGTTCCAACAGCCAAAACTCTCGGCCAATTTTCCACGTCGCTTGCGACTCTGCCTAGGACTTGTCCAAGGAGGATATCCGTCTGAAAAGGTGGGTCTCCCTAAGCTAGCCCCCATGCTAGCCCTACACCCCAAAGCTGGAACATGCGCACGGTACGTAGAAATGAAGAGTCATACATTTTTGGCGGAGCCCCCCCTTCTGGGGGAAGGGAGCCCCCAGTGTTACCCATTTGTCCGTTCGTCCATCCATCCATCCATCCATCCATCCATCCATCCGTCTGACCGCGATGAAGCCCGACACGTCAGCCAACGGTCTCTTACTGTAGTATTCCAGAGCGTGTGCAAAGCACAGAGACGAGGGGAAGACGGTAAGGATAAGGTCTTTACAATTAGATAAGCATTCGATCAATGCGCTAGGAGAAAGTACTGGGATGCAGCGGTACCTCATGGTACCGGCATCAGTGTCCAGTGCCATAGCTGGCATTGGCACAGGCAGTACAGTGCTAGCAGGGAGGAGTCCTGTGCACTCTAAGTCACTCTAGGTGAGCCGGTGAAACCCGGTGAATAACATCCCCCCCAATTCCTGGTATTCTGCATGTAAGAGAATTCCTGGAATTAGAGGAGTTTAAAGAAAACTAGAGGGACTTAAAATATTCATAGGCTGTAATGCTATGGAAGGAAACTTAACTGTACAGGTGTACTGATAGAGGAGGGCAGGATAGGTCAAAGAATATCCTGCAGGTGTCACTGGGGAAAGCTGGACTTAAGATAGAAGAAAGCAGTCAATAAGAGTGCAATCAATCAATATCTAGGAAAACTTGGGCTTTAATCTGTCAGGAAATCTAGCATGGTATCAGAGGGGCTACAGAGGCATGATTCAAGATAAGTCAAGCTTGATCTTTCCAGTGCAGCCAATCTGCTGTCTGAATGCATAGAACTTGGACCTGGGCAGAGCTTTGGTGAGCATGTCAGCCATGTTGGCAGCAGTGGGGACCCAGTTGAGCTTGATGCCCTCTTTCTTGTATTGCTCTTTGAGGAAGTGAAATCTTGTTTCCATATGCTTGAGCCTGGAGGAGAGCTTCTCTTGGTTCCATGCACTGAGGGCAGCTTGGTTGTCACCATTAATGGTGAGTGCGGGGGGCATGGTACCTGTGGCAGAGAATTGCAGTTTTCTCAACCACATTCCTTCTTGGGCTGCAGTGGTAGCTGCCATGAACTCAGCTTCTGTGGTGGACAGGGCAGTGGCAGATGCTTGGATCTTGGATGCCCATGAGATGGCTCCCCCCTGGTTGAGGAAGACATAGCCTGTCGTTGACTTCCTTGTGATAGGGCAGGCAGCATGGTCAGAATCACAGTAGCCAGTGAGGAGTTTCTTGGAGTGGGTGTAGGTGATCCCATGGTCAGGTGTGTTGGACAGGTATTTGAGTATACCAATGGCAGCTTCCATGTGGTCATGGAGGGGGTGAGCACTGTGCCTGGCCAATCTGTTAACAGCTTGTGCAATGTCAGGTCTGGTGTTGACTGCCAGGTAGTTGAGGGATCCTACAATCTGGGCAAGGGGGAGACCAGAGTCTGGTGTGTCCTTTTCAGGATAAGGGAGAGGGGCATCAGGCTGCAGAGGGATGGGGAACCTGGTGCTGTTGGGCTCAGGGAGCATGCTGTGGGCTTTGAGCAGATCTTGAGTGAACCTTGACTGGCAGATATGCAGGGTTCCAGCAGTTGCATCTCTGGTAATTTCATAGCCCACAAAGACAGATGGTTCTCCAAGGTCTCTTGTCTTGTAGAGTTTCATGATCTTGTCTTTGTACTGCTGGAGGATGTCCTTGTCAAAGGATAGCAGGAGGAAGTCATCAACCCAGAGAAGGACCCAGATGAGTGGTCTTGTTGTTGGCCCAGGGAGCAGGAAGAGGCCTTGGTCAACATCAACTTCTCTGAAACCAAGGGCTGTCATATCTTCTTTGACTTTTAGATACCACTGCCTGGATGCTTGCTTCAGACCATAGAGGCATTTCCACATGCGGCAAACCCTGTGGTCTCTTTCAAACCCTGGGGGTTGGGAACAATACAGTTCCTCTTCCACTACTCCATTGAGGAATGCTGTGGAGACATCAAGTTGAGCAAGGTGAGCTGAGGGGTCTGCAGCCATGGACAGGATGTACCTGATGGTGGCATGTTTGGCAACTGGTGCAAAAACTTCATCATAGTCCATGCCAGGGCGTTGAGCATATCCTTTTGCCACTAGGCGTGCTTTGTACCTTACTAACTGACCATCCACTGATTGCTTGATGTCAAATACCCATCTAGTGCCTATGGCTTTGGCTCCATGTGGGAGTTCTGCTAGAGTCCAGGTATTCATTTCTTCTAGTGCTGCTAGTTCTGCATCCATGGCAGCCTTCCAATCTTTTGCTTGGGGGCTAGCCAGTGCTTCTCTTTCATTCTTGGGTATGATGATCTGGTCTGCAGCTAGGAAAGCTAGGTGGTTGGGTGCATGTCTTTCTCTGCCACTTCGGCGAGGTTGAGTGAGGGCAGTTTCTGGTGGAGGGGTTGATGCCTGTTGCTGTGCTGGTGCAGGAGATGTGATTGCATGTTCTGATGCATTGCGTTGTGGTGACATGAGGTTGGGGAGGTCACCTGCCTGGGACTGTGTGGGGTTGTGTTCATTTCCTTGTTCAGCATCGTTGTTGTGGTGAGGTGCACTGTGCTGTGGGGCAATAGTACTCTGCTGGTGCACTGAACTGGGTAGGTAGCTATCATCTATTTCTTCTGGTGATCCCCATGCTCCCATGTTTGCCTCGTTTCTTTCACGCAGTGCATCAATGACTTTGATTTCTGAGGGAGAATGGGATTGTGAGGGAGTGTCTTCATCTTCAGGTTCAACAGGGGTGTCTTCTTCATACATGCCTAGGATCTCAGCATCTGCACTGGGGAATCCATTCTTTCCTGCCAGGTTCTCAGACTCATTGAAGGTGATGTCTCTAGCATCATAGATCTTATGGTTGGAGTCTACAACTCTGTAAGCTTTTCTGATGTGGGAGTAGCCAATGAGTCTAGTGATTTTGGCTGATGGTGCAAACTTCCATGTTCTGGATTTGGGTGGTAAGTGGACATAGGCTGTGCACCCAATGGTTCTGAGGTGGTCAATCTTAGGCTTGACGCCATGGAACATTTCATAGGGTGTTTTGTCTGAGTCAGAAGTGGGGCTGAGGTTTCTCAGGATGCTAGCATTTTTCACCATGTCAGCCCAGTATCTGTTAGGAAATTTTGATGAGATGAGAAGGGCAGTGGCTCTGTCATGCAGAGTGCGGTTGAGACATTCTGCTGCCCCATTTGTGGCTGGATTGCCAGGGACTGTGAGGTTGAGGGTAATGCCTTTCCTTTTGCACCAGTTTTGAAATGATGTGCAGATGTACTCTGATCCATTGTCGCAGAAAATGGTACCTATTTTGTTGTTAGTAAGGACTTCATACCGTTCCAGGTCATGAATGGTGTCTTTGGGCACTGTGTGTTTGTTTTTGTGGAATGTGACTATGGAGTACTTTGAGTGGTCATCAAGAATGCCTTGGAAGTATATGTTGCCATTAAGACTGGGTACTTTCATTTTCCCACTCATGTCAATGTGGATGATTTGCAAGGGTCTTGTGGCACGTGTGGATGATGTAGGATATTGGTTCTTGTCCATTTTAGAGAGGACACACACTTCACAAGTCTGCTTTCTCATTTTGTTGCAGGCTGCTGTGGTGACATCTGTACCTGTAACCATGTTTTCAGAAATGAGCCTGACTAAACTGCTGTAAGAAAGGTGTCCCATCCTGTTGTGAAGAAGTTCTGCTGTTTGTTGAGTATTTCTGGAAATGGCAGCCATGACTATGTTCAGACATGACCCATGGATAAGGGTATTGTCAGGGACAAGGATGGGGGTGAGGTAAAGGTTCTTGTTCTTTGACCCAGTTATTACTACCTTTGTCTTTGATGGTTATGGTGCAGGCCTGAGAATCAAACTGAACTAACATGGAGGGGTTTGCTTTGATGGCTGCAGCCATTGACATGAGGTTAGGAGTGTTAGGGTCATCATTGAGATGAACATTTCTGAGCTTGTGAATCCTACCATTGTCTCCTCTAATAAGAGCATCACCAGATCTGGTGATGAGAGTGTATCCTGATGCAGTTTGAACTCTGATATGAGGAAATATGTCATGTATGTCATATAACAGGGATTCTTTCCTGTCATGTGGGAGGTAGCTCCAGTGTCCATGATCCAGTTTTCTGCCATGCGGTTTGTGCGTTGGGAGGCATTAAGGGCATACGAAGGGGACTGAGGTGCAGTAGGGGTGCATGCAGGTTCGTTATATGCGGGGTCATTGGATGCGGCTGATTCAGCTGCGGCTGGGGAATGCTGTTGAGATGCGGATCTGGTACCATATTTGGATCTAAGGGATGCTAGGATGTCATCAGGATCGTTATGGAACTTGAGCATCCGCCTGATAGGCTCTGAGAGGTGCGCAAGGATGTATTATATTTGAAACATAACTAGTTTATGATCTCCAGGGGCAAAGAAGTGTTGTGATACCTGGAGTTCATCTTCCATCGACGAGAGCCAATCTTGGAAGAAGTGCTGGTGGAAGATGAAAGTCGGGCAACGCTCAGGGAGGGCATTGTCAGGAGGCCGCATAGTTAGACAATGTTGCAGAGAGTTGGAGGCGGTGGAGAGACGGCGGAGATTGCGGAAGCAACGGGAATGAGAAGGGGGGGGGGGGGGGGGGGGGGGGGGCGCAGTGGATGTATAGATTGTTGTCAGGGGGGGGGGGGGGGGGGGGGGGTTGCTGGCGGAGCAGCTTGATGCTCAATAGAGCAGGAGTCGGCTGGCGGAGCAGCTTGATGCTCAATGGAGCAGGAGTTGGCTGGCGGAACAGCTTGATGCTCAGTGAAGCGGAATCACCGGAAACGCGGCTGATCTTCGCACAAGAGTTGTGTCCCAGTGGGGAGATTCTTGTCGGGTGGAGCTTTCTTCACTCCTTTCAATTGAAGCACGTCGGGACAATAATCAAAATGTCCTTCAGCTCGGATGGCCGTCGAGCAAGGACAGTCTAACGCGAGGGGACCGTAACCTGTAGTATTCCGGAGCGTGTGCAAAGCACAGAGACGAGGGGAAGACGGTAAGGATAAGGTCTTTACAATTAGATAAGCATTCGATCAATGCGCTAGGAGAAAGTACTGGGATGCAGCGGTACCTCATGGTACCGGCATCAGTGTCCGTGCCATAGCTGGCAGCGGCACAGCAGTACAGTGCTACAGGGAGGAGTCCTGAGCACTCTAAGTCACTCTAGGTGAGCCGGTGAAACCCGGTGAATAACACTTACCTAACTTGCTTCCGTTGCCACCTGTCGCTCCCTCGCGATCACTCTCCGCCAATTTTTAGGCGACGCTGTATAGAACTTGTTCAAATGTGGATCCATAAACTCCTCTTCAAACCTGACACCCGAACTGAATCCTCGGTGCCGCTGGTTTCAGTAGGGAGACCCACCTCCTGCCAGGGTGAAATACCTGTCATAACTTTTTTTAGTGGATTTTGCTGTCCATTCCTGAAGGACAAACCGAGCACACACCGAATTCGAAGCTTCTGGATATGCAGGATTGCAGGGGTTGCCCTGAGGGAATAGGTAAACAGCTTGGAATATGCTGGGAAATGCTCTATGCAAACTGTACTGATGCTGGATAGGCTTTATGGGCCTGGCCATACGCTTACGATGCGTATAGTTGGATCTACCTAACAACTTGCAGTACATGTATTGCCCCCCTTGCTCGACCAGACCAAACCGACCCGACCAGACCCGACAGTTTTTTCTATTGCACAGTTGATCTCTACAGACACTGAAAATCAACGGTGTCATAGGATATTTCTTCAGCATGTCAATGGAGGGCGAGGTACAGCAAGGCGAGGTACCGGTATGCAAATATAAAGGTGAGTTGGACCATCTTAGGATATGGGGGTTGAAGCCACGATCAAGGGCGGCTTCCTCCCCTGGACCCCAATGGGGGGCGAGGTCCTACAGTTCCCCTTGATCTCATATGGCGGTTTGGCCACTGCTTTCTCAATCAAATTTACTTCACGGCTGTGTCGATTTACATACATTCCACTAAAGGCTGGGTGCTTGCTTAAATCATCATCCCAGCTGAGATGATGATTTAGTTATATTGTAGAATTAAATGATCCCTGTAGCACGAACTCAGGGCCCCCGCCCGTCGGTTGAACGATTGTTTGGGGTTCAGTTCATCAGTGCTTTTGTATTTTTAAGCCCTTCCTATATGGTTGGGCAAGTCCCTTTAGCCAGTTTGGCCTACCCCTGGACTGTAACATACACACATACATACAGGCAACCAGCATGTGACTAGCACCATCTTGCCACGTGTGACAAATGGGGCAGGTGTCTCATATGGGTGGGGTTCGCTAACACGTGGTATTTTCTATCGACAGGCCAGCTTCTTGTTCCATGGGCGGCCCCAGTGCCCCACCTAGCCTTATGGATGTGTATCTTCTGCCACCAGGGGGCTGGGTGCTTCACCTCCCTAGTGAGGTTAGGTATTGCTATCCTAGGGGGCAGGGTGCTTCACCTCCCTAGTGAGGTTAGGTATTGCTATCCTAGGGGGCAGGGTGCCATCAGCTGCCAACAGGGGCCAGGTATGGTCTATGTCATACATTGTCAGTGGTGGAAGTAAATCAAAGGGTTTGCATGTATGTTGTCGCAGTCCAGGGGTAGGCCAAATAGGCTCCGTGAAATCAGGACTAGAGGAGGGGGACCAACATGGGAAACACGCTGATGAACTGAACCCCAAATAATCAAAGGAGACAACATATACCGGTAAAAAAGCAATAAAGCAGTGAAGCATTATTGCGGTTTTCAATTTTGATTTCCCACCCCCCGAGGACAGCTATGTAGCTGTGTAGCTCCTGCAAAAAACGGTAAATACCGGCCATAACCCCTAGAGGCAGGATCAAGGGGGCCTAGGATTCCGACCGGTACCCCACTCGGCACCACACTGTTTCGAAGTGCCTACTACAAGTTTGAAGAGTGTCATCACTTGACTGTGGCATTCACGTGGCATCATTGGCTTCTTGTGCTCCTGCACCTCGGTGGTGCTTAATCAATTCGTTTGGCGACATTCTTTCTTTCTTTCTCCTTTCATTCTTGGCAAGACATTTAAATTGGCAATCGGCACCTTGCACAGGCTTATACAGGCGTTAGATGGTTCCATGTGGCGAAGGTTGTATGCCGATGGGTGCAGCATCGGCAGTCGGTGTGGGCGCGAGCACCCACTGAAACCGGAAACAGCAGCATCCCGGAGCTTCAAGCAGGAGAAATAATATTCCTTGCTGCTTAAGCCCCTCCCAAGATGTTTTCGTGCTTCTGCTGTGCCTCGTCGAGACCGGAGAGGACTACTAGCAGCGAGCAGGACAAGAAAGGCAGCGACAAGTCAGGGCAGCATATCAGGCCCGCCGTAGCAAGCCATGCATTGACGTCGACCTTTCCGGAGTCGATTAACCGCCAAAATGGTGGCGAGCGACCAGATTTTGGCACAGAGCATCGGCATCGGGAGGGCTCATCTCACTCTAAGCCATCAATGCCATTGTCTCAGACAGAAGCTCTTCGCACCTTCTCTGATGTCGATATGGTACGTTGGCTTCTCCATGTGTCTGTCTATGAGTGTGTGTCTGTCGCCCGGGTTTTTTTTGTTTGGGGGGGGAGTGGTGTCGCATGGGTCTGCGGTCTTTGTCTGTGTCTGTGTATGTGTCTCGTCTGTGTCTGCTGCTCTGTGTCTGTGTTGTGTCTGGTCGTGTCCTGTGTATGTAGTCATGTGTATGTGTCTTGTTGGTCCTGTTATGCATGTCGGTGTCTGGTTCTGGTCTATGGTCTGTGTGCTGTGTCTGCTGGGTGTGTGTTCCCGGTATCTGTGTATGTGTTGGTGTCTGGTCTGTGTCTGTTGGTCTGTGTTCCTCTTGGTCTGGTCGGTCTGGTCTGTGTCTGTGTCTGTGTCTGTGTCTGTGCTCTGTGTCTGTGGTCGTGTCTTTTTGTGTCTGGTCTGTGTCTGTGTCTGATGTCGTGGTATGTGTCTTGTGTTGGGTCTGTCGTCCTGTGTCTTGTGTGTACCATGTTGTCTGTGTCTGTGCCTGTTGACTGTGCTTTATGCTTTGTGCTGTGCTGTGCCTGTGCCTGTGTAGTGTCTGCTGTATGTGTCTGTCGTCTGTGTCTGGTCTGGGTCGTGTCTGTGTCTTGTGTCTGTGTATGTGTCTCGGTGTCATTTGTGTTCTGTCGTCTGTGTATGTGTCGGTCTCCTGTGTATATGAGGGGGTCTGTATGTTGGTCCCTGGGTCTGTGTCTGTTTTTCCGGTCTGTGTCTGTGTCTGTGTCTGTGTCTGTGTCGTGTCTAGGGTCGATGTCTGTGTCTGGTGTCTGCTTGCTGTGTCTGTGTCTGTGGCGTGTCTGTGTCGTGTCTTGTGTCTGTGTCTGGTCTGTGTCCTGTGTCTGTGTCTGTGTCTGTGTCGGTCTGTGTCTTGTATGTGCCCTCTGTGCTGTGTATGTGTCTGTGTCTGTGTCTGTGTAGGTGCGTGTATGTTGTATGTGTCTGTGTCTGTGGCCTGTGCCTGATGCCTGTGCCTGTTGCCTGTGCCTTGTGAATGTGTGCCTGGTCTAGGCTGTGTCTCTGTCTCTGTCTCTGTCTCTGTCTCTGTCTCTGTCTCTGTCTCTGTCTCTGTCTCGTCTCTGTCTCTGTCCTCTGTCTCTGTCTCTGTCTCTGTCTCTGTCTCTGTCTCTGTCTCTGTCTCGTGTCTCTGTCAGTGTCTCTGTCTCTGTCCTCTGTCTAGTGTCTCGTGTCTGTGTCTGTGTCTGTGTCTGTGTCTGTGTCTGTGTCTGTGTCTGTGTCTGTGTCTGTGTCTGTGTCTGTGTCTGTGTCTGTTGTCTGTGTCTGTGTCTGTGTCTGTGTCTGTGTCTGTGTCTGTGTCTGTGTCTGTGTCTGTGTCTGTGTCTGTGTCTGTGTCCTGTGTCTGTGTCTGTGTCTGTGTCTGGTCTGTGTCTGTGTCTGTGTCCTGCTGTCTTATGTCGATGTGTCCTATGTCGATGTCTGTGGTCTGTGCCTGTGCCTGTGCCTGTGTCTGTGTTCTGTGTCTGTGTCTGTGTCAGTGTCTGTGTCTGTGTCTGTCTGTGTATGTGTCTGTGTATGTGTATTTGGTATGTGTATGTTCTGTTCGCTGCTGTCCCCCTTTTTGGGTCTGTGTCTGTGTCCGTGTCCCTGTGTACGTGTCTGTGTATGTTTTCTGTGTCTATGTCTGGTTTGTGCCATGTCTTGCGTCTGTGTGTTATCTGGCTTTCTTGCTCGTCTGTTATGTCTGTATTATGTTATGTGTGCGTGTGCTGTTGGAATATCATGATGTTCTTCCTTGAACTGCTAATATAGAAGTTCCAAGGGGTATGGAGGTGTGAAAAGGTTTGCCAGGGTTCAGGCGTTTTAGGGTTTTAGGGGTCAGGGGCATGAGGGCAGGGGGGTGTTGACAAGGACATAGTCACAAGGTGCTTAGGGTCAGGGGAATGCTGGCATGGATGGAGGATGATACAAATATTTTTTAAAATGCAAATACATAGTATGGATGGAGGATGATTCAAATATTGTTTAAAATGCAAATAAATGGCATGGATGGAGGATGATTCAAATATTGTTTAAAATGCAAATACATAGGGCATGGATGGAGGATGATTCAAATATTGTTTAAAATGCAAATACATAGGGCATGGATGGAGGATAATTAAACACATTTGGTGTTTTTAAATAGCAAATAAATAGTCCGGTTTTTCGCTTTAGGTGTCAGGGGGATGCTGTTGCAGGGTGTTGAGGGACGATTCAACTATTTCCGTTTAATAATGAATTACATTAACAAACTGCCGTTTTCAGTTTGCGCACTCACTATCAGCCACACACGTAGTTCGGTTTTGATTTGAGGTTGGGAGGTGAACTCTTAAATTGGGAGGTAGGATTGGGACATGAGAGGATTGATTGGGATGTGAATTGGCACCGTTACACCGTACCGCACACCACACCACTCCACTCCACACACCAAACCACACCGTACCGCACACCACACCACTCCACTCCACTCCACTCCACTCCACACACCACACCACACCGTACAGCAAACCCAGGGCGGTACCGCAAACCACACATTCGCACTCCACTCCACTCCACCCCTCCCACTCCACTCCCACGTCCACTCCACACCACACAACCACACCCGACGCCAATCCACAACCCACCACTCACTCCTCTCACTCACTCCCCTCCACTCCACACACCACCCCGTACCGCACACCACACAACTCCACTCCTTCACACCACTCCACTCCAACACCACATATCAACACCCGGACACGAAATCCCACCACACCACCCACTCCACTCACCACTCTACCACACCCAAAAACCGTACCGACACACAACACTCCACTCCACTCAATCCACACACCATTTCATACCAAAACGTACCCGCCACACACACCACTCCACTCCCTCACTCCCACTCACTCCAATTCCAATCAACTCAACACACTACCCCAACACCGACCGCAAACACACACACCACTCCACTCCACTCCACCACACCACACCCACACCCATACTGCACACCACACCCACTCTAATCCACTCCAAAAAAAAACTCCACACACCACACACACGTACTGCACACAACCCACTTCACTCCAACTCCACTACCAACTTCACTCCACACACCAAAACCACCTCCCCATTACTGCACACCATTCCACCACTCCACTCCACTCCACATCCACTACACTCACACTCCACTCACTCCACCCCTTCCACTCCACTCCCACTCAAATCCACTCCACTCCACGCCACCACACCAAACAACCCACCCCGTATCCATTACACCAAACCACCTCCATCCCCACTCACTCAGAACACCCACACGTACAGCAAACAAAACCATTCCACTCCCCACTCCAAACACCACACCACAACCGCCTACCGCACACCACACCAATCCACTTACACTCCCAATCCTCTCCACCACCCACACCACACAAGTACGCACCACCAAACCACCCACTCCACCCACTCCACCCCTCAACACCACACCACACGTACGCCGCCACACCACACCACTACCAATCACTCCCACTCCACTACACTCCATACTACCACACCACAACCGTACGCCACACCACTCACCCACACCACTCCACTCCCTACACACACACACCACACCACCACCACCACCACACCGGAACTACACCACTCAACTCCCACTCCATCTCCACTCCACTTGCCACACACTCCCCCTCCACACACCACACCGTACCGTACGCCACACCACATCACTCCACTCACTCAACTCCACTCCATCAATCCACACACCAAACCACACGTACCGCACACCACACCCACTCCACTGCAATAACTACCAATTCAAACTCCGCACACCACACCCGTACCGCACACTACACCACTTCCAATCCGCTCCACTCATTTCAACTCCATTCGCCACCCACCACCACCGTAACTCCGCACACCCACACACCACCTACCATCCACTCAACTCAGTTCATTCCACACACCAACTCAAAACCGTTACCGTCACACCCCACCCACCACCCTCCACTACATTTCACTCCACTCCAATCCATTCCACACCACCACAACACACCGTACCCAACACACACACTCCACTCCACTCCACTCCACTCCACTCCACACACCACACCACACCGTACCGCACACCACACCGTTCGGAACACCCACACCACTTCCACTCCCACTCCACTCCCATCCACTCCACACACACCACACCCAAAACTCACACCGCTTACCGCCACACCACACCACTCCCCTCCACTCCACACACCAACGACCAACACCGTACCACGACACCACACCGTACCACACACCCACACACGGACCCCCCGCATCAATGCCATACCATATGCCATTACTCTACTCCTCTCCCACTTTCTCCACTCTTCACACCACTCCACTCCATTCTCCAAACACCACACAGCTATCCGCATTTCCACCACCACTCAACTCCACTCCACTCCACACACCACACCACACCGTACCGCACACCACACTGTACCGCACACCACACCACCTCCCAATTTCCCTCCACTCCACAACACCCACACCACACCACGTACCGCCCACACCAAACCACTCCACTCAACTCTTCTCCACTCCACTCCACTCCTCTCCACTCCACACACCACACCGTACCGCACACCACACCAATCCACTTCACTCCACTCCTCTCCACACACCACACCACACCGTACCGCACACCTCACCACTCCACTCCCACTCCACACACCACACCACACCGTACCGCACGCCACACCACTCACTCCACTACACAACACTCCACTCCACCACACACCACAACACCGTTACCGCACACCCCACCACTGCACTACACTCCCACACACCACCACCACCACCGTACCGCACACACACACCACTCCACACGGCCACTTCCCACAATACACCCACTCCACAAACGTACCACACACCACACCGTACCGCACACCACACCACTCCACTCCACTCCTCTCCACTCCACTCCACACCACTCCACTCCACTCCACACACCACACCGTACACGCAACACACCACTCCCACTAACTCAACTTCCAAACACCACACCACACCGTACCGCACACCACACGTACCGCACCCACCTCTCCACGCCACTCCACACAACTACACACACCACACACACCGTACCCGCACAGTACACCAACTCCAACTCCATCCTCTCCACTCCACTCCTCGACATCACTCCACTCAACACACCCACACCGTACCGCACACCACACCACTCCACTCCCCACACCACTCCACTCCACACACCACACCACACCGTACCGCACACCACACCACTCCACTCCACTCCACTCCACACACCACACCACCCGTACCGCACACCACTCCACTCCACTCCACTCTCTCCAAACACCACCCACACCGTGACAGCACACCACCCACTCCCACTCCCACTCCACTCCACTCACTTCCCACTCCACGACCACTCAACTCCACACACTACACCACACCGTACCGCACACCACACCACTCCACTCCACTCCACACACCACACCACCCCATACTGCACACCACCACCCACTCAACTGCCCTCCGTCTCCACACACCAACCACACCACGGCACGCCACGTCACGCCAATCCACGACACACACACACCAACACATACGGCACCCACCACCACGCCAAGCCATCCACTCCAAGCATGCCCACTCCAACCCACTCCACTCCACTCCACGCCACTCACTAACACTCCACGCCACACACCACACTACACCGTACCACACACCACACCACTCCACTAACTCCACTCCACCACACCACACCGTACCGAACCACCACACACTCCCAACTCACTCCAACACACACACCACACCGTACCCGCACACCACACCCAATCACCCCTCCACTCCTCTTTCCACACACACACCACACAGTTGTACCCGAACCCCACCCACACCACCTCCCACTCACGACCACTACACGCCCAACACCACACTCAAACCGTACCCGCAGCTCACACACCAACCACTTAACTCCCCCCCCCCCACTATCACACTCTCCAACTCCCACTCCATGATTACACTTCCCCACAGTCCACTATTCCGTATACGCACCACCACACAACTCCATCCACTCTCAATTTACACCACATCCACACCACAACAAACACATACGACACACCACATAATCCATGCATCAACTACCACTTACCAATCCACACCACTCCACTCCACTCCACCCCTTGCGACTCCACACACACCCACACCTTCTACCGGCACAGCAACATTGAAACCACAAATCCACTCCCTACACCATCTTCCACTCCACTCCACAGCCACTTCACACACATCACATCCACACAGTACCCGCACACACACACCCCCTGACCACTCACTTCTCTCGCACACCAC
>JACBWV010000423.1:2925131-3005643 GCA_013435795.1 Chlamydomonas sp. ICE-L | reverse complement strand
ACCCCCACCTCCCTGCTCTTTCTGCCCCCCCCCCCTCTGCCTCCTATCCATGCCCCCCCCCTCCCCCTCCCTTGCCTCCTCTCCCTGCCCCCCCACCCCCCCCCCCCCCCCAACCCCCCCCCCTCCATGCCTCCTCTCCCTGCCCACAACCCCACCCCCCTACTTCCTCTCTCTCTACCCCCACCCCCCTACATGCCTCATTACCCAGCCCCCCCCCCACCCCCCCCCCCCACCCCCCTCCCTGCCTGCCTATCCACGCCCCCTCCACCCGTCTACTCCTCATCTCCCTGCCCCACCCTCCCTGCCTCCTCTCCATGCCCCCCTCCCTGCCTCCTCTCCTGCCCCCCCCCCCCCTCCCTGCCTCCTCTCCCTGCCCCCCCCCTCCCTGCCTCTTCTCCTGCCCCCCCCCCCCCTCCCTGCCTCCTCTTCCTGCCCCCCCTCCCTGCCCCCCCTCCCTGCCCCCCCCCTCCCTGCATCTCTCTCTCTCTCTCTCTCTCTCTCTCTCTCTCTCTCCTCTCTGCTCTCTCTCTCTCTCTCTCTCTCTCTCTCTCTCTCTCTCTCTCTCTCTCCTTGCCCTTGCCCAACATCAACATCAACATCAACATTGTTTTTATTTTTCAATGTTTTGCAGGCGTAAAGGATAATGTTACGAAGAAGATATGTCAAGTGGTATGGACACCCGAAGCTAGATCCCTCCCTTAGCATCGTAGAATCTTGATAGCTCTTTGCATTACCTAGTTTTTCTCTAACCTGGGATGTCAGACTTCTTTGTTCGTCCTTTACCTCCTTGGTATGTTTGGTAACTTTGCTGATTTGTGTAACGTGCTTTGTTGTGCTTTGATTTATTTGCTTCGTGGCTATTCTCCCAAGTAGCTTATTATCTTCTTACGTTTAAATTGTAACGTTCTTGACTGCACTCCCTTTGAACTCCAAATCATGTTTAAGGCTCCAGCCTTCAAAGCTGCTGTTGGGGTAGTATAACGAGAGTTCCAGCAAGTAACCTTTTTCAAAACTGTTACTTGCAGCAAGTTTAAAAGAGGGAGTTGCTTGCACACAATTACTCAACATGGGGACTGTTCCAATGGCATGCTGTAAATGATCTCGTGCACTGTCGTGATGTCTCGGAGGACAATGGGCTCGAACCACAGACTTGCCTGCCTAGACCATTAAACTGACCCTGCCAGCCTGAGCTCGATTGCTTTGCAAATTAAAACGAACACGAGAATTCACTGAATAGCCTGAAGACTGCGACTCTTGTACACTCGTAGAGACAAGTATTTAAATATTTGTATCTGTTTTGTGTTTCAAGTTTCGAGACCATTTGGTAAATATTTTTGTACTGCCAAAGACAGCGAGCATGCAAACAAGTGGTGGCTAAAGCTATGGAACCAAGTTGAAGTTAAAGACCATTTGGTTAATATTATCTTACTGTTCTCGAAGACGACGAGCAGCCAAATTGCTAGCTTGAGCTACGTAACCAAGTTCAAGCAATTTCTGATAGACCACGTAATAGATCCTTATGTACATTACCTTGAGAAAGGAAATCAAAGTCATAGACCCCTGAGCTTATAGACACACTAGGTTGCATTACCTTTGTCAGCTTATAATGCTGGATTTCGAACGGAAGGGGAGAAACTAAAGCTTCTGTAGCTTTGCGAATAATTTACAGAGTGTCGGTAGAGACTATTGGTTAGCAGGCGTGACTTAGGGTACGGGGCTTACTAGAACCACGTGTAACCATGGGTACCTTCTTGACACCTACGAGTGTCAAGACGGTGTTAAAGACATTTAACTGTGTCATTGCTGAGGACAAGACACAGGATATGAAAGACCTATTGCTGAGGACCAGAGTCAAGACAAGAAGCACGATAGAAAACACTAACACTGACATACCTTCGACTGAATAGCCAGTCGGGGGTGCTGCTTAGAAGCTGCTGCTTTTAGCTTCAAATAGGTACGCAACGGGTCATCCCCACGTTGCATCTGCGTCACAAACCCCTGAGCTTCTAGGCACACTAGGTTGCATTAGCTTCGACTGGAAAGCCAATCAGGGGAGCTGCCTAGAAGCTGCTGCTTTTAGCTGTAAAACGGACGCAACGTATCCTACCGACGTTGCGTTTGCGACGCAACCCCCTCAGCTTCTAGGCACACTAGTTTGCATTAGCTTTGACTGGAAAGCCAGACAGGGGAGCTGCCTAGAAGCTGCTGCTTTTATCTGAAAAACTGACGCAACGGATCCTACCTACATTGCGTTTGCGACACAAACCCCTCAGCTTCTAGGCACACTAGGTTGCATTAGCTTTGACTGGAAAGCCACACAGAGGAGCTGCCTAGAAGCTGCTGCTTTTAACTGAAAAAACTGACGCAACGGATCATATCCACGTTGCGTTTGCGACACAACCCCCTCAGCTTCTAGGCACACTAGGCTGCATTAGCTTTGACTGGAAAGCCAGACAGGGGAGCTGCCTAGAAGCATGTCCTCGGCGCATCCGGGTATATATATATATATATATATATATATATATATATATATATATATATATATATATATATATATATATAATATATATATATATATATATATATATATATATCACGGGGGGACTTGGAATTGGAAGACGTTGATCGGCCCGGACTCAGTTAATTAATTGTGACAGAGAGTGAAAAACCAGTAACCAAACTATAATACAAGAAAAACCTGCCTCCCTCTTGCCACTATCCTCCCACCTCCCACCTGCCTTCCACCTGCCTCCGACATAACACCGGGGACATGGGCTACGATCTAAACACGAACATCCCCCCCCCCCCCCCCCCCCCCTCTCCCCCAAAAGACAAAGTCCACACAACAGAGGGGTAAGCATTAATATAGGCGGTAGGACAACATACCAAAAATTGCAATCCATACAATACTACTCAGGGTTCTATGTTGGCAACATAAACTAGAAGCCGCCCCAAGAGGGGGCGAGTGACCCAGGACGTTGGCATGCTTGTGTGTGCTCACTTAGAGGTTTCATGCATGCCTTGCACACGAGAATACCCCCCTTGCTTCGCCTGCAAGAAAGATTTTTTCCATGCACCAGGGAGTAGTCAGCAGCACCCTTGATAGGCCAGTGGCAGGTGGAACAAGCCTTCTCAACAAGCTGCCCCCCTCCACCTTTCTTCGCCACGCCACCGTTGACTCTCCTATGTTCAAGCTTCTTATCTTCCATCTTCTTCTTACGTGCATCCCTGGCATTCTTTGCAGAACAGGCATCGTTGCTAGACGCACCCCCACTAGGCAGCCCTGCAGATGGCAGGTGCTGTTGGTGTCCATGCTGCAAGACACCCCCACTAGGCAGCCCTGCAGATGGCAGTTGCTGCTGGTGTCCATGCTGCAAGGCACCCTCACTAGGTAGCCATGTAGACGGCTGGTGCTGTTGGTGTCCATGCTGCAAGACACCCCCACTAGGCAGCCCTGCGGATGGCAGTTGCTGTTGGTGTCCATGCTGCAAGACACCCCCACTAGGCAGCCCTGCAAATGGCAGTTGCTGTTGGTGTCCATGCTGCAAGACACCCCCACTAGGCAGCCCTGCGGATGGCAGTTGCTGTTGGGGTCCATGCTGCAAGACACCCCCACTATGCAGCCCTGCAGATGGCAGTTGCTGTTGGTGTCCATGCTGCAAGACACCCCCACTAAGCAGCCTAGCAGATGGCAGTTGCTGTTGGTGTCCGTGCTGCAAGACACCCCCACTAGGCAGCCCTGCAAATGGCAGTTGCTGTTGGTGTCCATGCTGCAAGACACCCCCACTATGCAGCCCTGCAGATGGCAGTTGCTGTTGGTGTCCATGCTGCAAGACACCCCCACTATGCAGCCCTGCAGATGGCAGTTGCTGTTGGTGTCTTTTTCGCTAGCCGCGTCTATCGTACTCTTTGATAATTTGTGGTGGACAGCCCCCTGAAACAGCCCCGGGAAGGTCCTAGGCCCCCCCGGGTATCCTACGAGCGGCACTTGTACGGGAGAAGCTGGAGCGACAATGGCACTTGTACGGGAGAAGCTGGAGGGACAACGGCACTTGTACGGGAGAAGCTGCTTCGAGAATAGCACTTGTACGGGAGAACCTGGTTCGAGTATGCGGAACTGTACGGGAGAAGCTCGTGCTTCGAGCACTCCTTATGTACAGCCCTCAGCCCCCAACTAATTGCCAGACCATTCTCCGCCATACATCCTGCGCCGAGTTGTCGCTAGCGTTCGAGCATCTAGCAGGGCGCTTTACTATCCCAATATATTCCCAAACCAATTCATCTTTTCTCGACGGCTTCTCGTTCAACTCGGTTAATACTCCTGCTATTGAACTCCCAGGCCTGCTCTGTCCTTGCCAACTTGGCGTGCTGCTTTTTGCGTTCATGCGGAGTCTTCAACTTACACCCATCCATCTTTTCTCTAGCTGCGCCATTGAGCCTTCCTAGAAAGCCCTCTCCTTCTCGCCCTGCTTTGGATTCGTCGCTGCAGGAGATACGCACCAGCGCGCAACTGACGTGTGCAAGTGGTAGCCACATGCCCCTAACGTGCGTGGTGCATAGCGAGTCACATCCTGTTTATGAGTGCCTTAGTTTCTGTGGGTCTCACACTAGGGGACTTGGAATTGGAAGACGTTAAGCAGACCACAGTTGGACGAACAAGTCCTAGGCGCCGGCGTCGCAAGCGACGCGGGAAATTGGCGCAGAGTGTTGTCTATCGGAGCGGCAGGTGGCAACGTTGCCACCTGCTTCTCCGACAGCCGGTTAACCGGAATCGGAATTGGAATCGGAATCAAAACATGTACAATTCAAATCAATCCTACCCGATCCTACCTCAGCATAACTTCAGTTATAAATGTACCCCCGGTTAAACTGGGTCACACAGATGGGCCCATGCCCCTGGCACAGTTGAAGCACCAATTAATTGTGACAAGGCTGTATACGCCAGCAGTTCGGCGTCTAACTGTCTGGAGAAGACAACACTTTCCCTCGTGTGACCACCATATGTTGTAAGCGAGCGTAGCCTACAGCTCAACATGATTGCCAACTATTCTGGGCGAGTTCGGACCCGGCGGCCGACCTAATGGCGCGCGCACGACAGAACGGAGGTGCTCACTTGTAGCAGGATAGGCCTCGGCATCTTGATCAGTAGGTTTAACCCCATACGTGGGAACCTCTGGGTAGTGCCTTAATCGGAATCACGTTATGGTGTACGCGATTTGAATCATATCTGATCAGATGATTGTATGCTTAAAACCAATAAACCATCTCTACCACCACACCACCACCACCACCACCACCACCACCACCATCACCACCACCAACACCACCAACACCAACAACAATACAACCACCACCTCCTCCAACACAACCACCAACAACAACCACCACCAACACCACCAACACCACCACACCACCACCACACCACCAACACCACCAACACCAACACCAACACCAACACCACCAACACCAACACCACCAACACCAACACCACCAACACCAACACCAACACCAACACCAACACCAACACCAACACCAACCACCAACCACCAACCACCAACCACCCACCACCAACCACCCACCACCCACCACAAACACCACCTCCACCACCACCACCAACACCACCACCAACACCAACACCAACCACCAACACCAAGCACCAAGCACCACCACCACCACCACCACCACCAACCACCAACCACCAACCACCAACCACCAACCACCAACACCACCAACACCACCAACACCACCACCACGGAAACCAGGGTTCAAACTCATACCGCTTATAGACACGTCCAAGTCTCTACATTGGTAGTTTAACGACTTGTCAAGGTCTGTTCCCTAAAGATTTTGGACGCTCAAGCGCTCGTGGTGGGACAGTCATTCACTTGGGTATCCAGTGTGTTTCTTTTCAGCTATGAGCAGCAGTTTCTAGGCAGATCCCTGAGCCAGCCACTGGGCTAAGCCCCACGATTTTGACAGCTCTGGACAGTTCCGGATTCTGTCAGCTTCCAGACACACTAGGTTGCATCACCTTTGGCTGAATAGCCAGTCAGTGGAGCTGCCTATAAGCTGCTGCTTTTAACTGAAAAGAAAAACAGGGTTGGTATCCTCCTCAGGGGAGCTGCCTAGAAGCTGCTACTTTTAGCTGAAAAGAAAAACACTATTGGTATCCTCCTTAGTGGAGCTGCCTAGAAGCTGCTGCTTTTAGCTGAAAAAAACACCGTTGGTATCCTCAGTGGTATAGCCATTAAATTGCCACCTCGGAATTCCGAGGTCCTGGGTTTGATCCTCTTAGGGGACACGTCTCTACACGGACATTTTAAGGACTTCCCAAGGTCAAAAGTAGTAGTGTTTTTTATTTCAGATTTCTGTAGTCCTGGTTGAGTAGCTACTTGGGCTACTCAACCCTGATTTCAGGATAGTTGCGTAGCCATTGCATGGCAGAGCACGAAGCGCGGAGCCTGGGGGGGTCGGGGGGCAGCGCTTCCCGATATCGGGGCGTCCCGGGGGTGAAGCATTCGACGGAATGGCAACGGAATGGCGACGCGTCGTCAAAAAAAGAAACACTGAAAAGTAGAAGCAGGGTCAAAACAGAAACATCTATTAAACACAAAACATCTAACTCACCCATAACCACCCTTCTCACTCGCTAGCAAGCTGTGTATTTTACACTACCACCCCTAAGCGCTTATCAGCGTCAGCTAAGTGGGAGGAGGGGCCAATCATAAATAACCATAAATAACCATGAAAATCAAAAACAATCTTAAAAGTCACAAACAATCATAAACAGTCATGAACATCTCTTAAACACAAACAACTCAATTACTCACCCATAACCACCACACTTCTCACACACAGCTTTCGCTCCAGCAAGGTATGCAATCTACTCCACCTCTCCTCAGGGCTGGTCAGTGTCAGCACACATGCAGGGGCCAAACGTAAACAATCCTAAACATCTATTAACTACAAAACATATCTTAAACACATAGCATATAAGCAGCCCATAAAACACAAAACATCTCTTTCACTCACCCTTATCCACCACCCTTCTCACACACAGACTTCTCTCCAGCAAGCTATGCATTCCACTCAACCTCTCCTTAGCCCTCATTATTGTCAGCACACTTGCAGGGGCCAAACGTAAACAATCATAAACATCTCTTCAACATAAACATCTCTCCCACTTACTCATAACCGCCACCCTTCTCACTCACAGATTTTGCTCCAGCAAGCTAAGCATTCTACTCAACCTCTCCCTAGCCCTCATCAGCGTCAGCAAAGTTGAAGCAGGGGCCACTGTTTACCCACCACCTGCCAGCCCCCACAACATACCCCCTTTCCCACCAAGCATCGATGATCTAGGAAAATGCGTCGACGGCGTTTGCCCCTCGCAAAGCTGTGGGTCTAGTGGCATGGGATCTTCAGAGAGCTCATGTCCTGGGGGCGGCTGCCCTCCCTGTTCAGACTACGCGTGCTACAAAGTTCGGTGTGTAAGGCTGCTCGTTCAAAGTTTTAGGTGAGGGGAATATGGGGGCAAGGAGATACGCAGCTACAAGTTCGTTGTCTAGCCTGCTGTCAAAGTGTTAGGTGAGTGGAATATGGGGGCAAGAGACTACGCGTGCTACAAGTTCGTGTCTAGCTGCTCGTCAAAGTGTTTAGGTGAGTGGAATATGGGGGCAAGGAGACTACGCATGCACAGTTTGTGTTAGCGCTCGTCAAAGTGTTTTCAAAGTGCTTTAGGTGAGGGGAATATGGGGGCAAGGAGACTACGATGCTCCAAGTTCGTGTCTAGGTGCTCGTCAAGTGTTTAGGTGAGTGTGGAATATTGGGGGGCAGGAGGAAAGGAGACTACGCATGCGAAGTTCGTGTCTAGCTTGCTTGTCAAAGTGTAGGTGAGTGGAATATGGGGGCAAGGAGACTACGCATGCTACAAGTTCGTGTCTAGCTGCTCGTCAAAGTGTTTAGGTGAGTGGAATATGGGGGCAAGGAGACTACGCGTGCTACAAGTTCGTGTCTAGCTGCTTGTCAAAGTGTTTAGGTAGTGGAATGGCTGGAATATGGGGGCACAAGGAGACTACGCGTGCTACAAGTTCGTGTCTAGCTGCTCGTCAAAGTGTTTAGGTGAGTGGAATATGGGGGCAAGGAGACTACGCATGCTACAAGTTCGTGTCTAGCTGCTCGTCAAAGTGTTTAGGTGAGTGGAATATGGGCGAAATGAGGACTAAGCAGCTACAACGTTCGTTTTGTCTAGCTGCTCGTCAAATTCAAAGTGTTTAGGTGAGTGGAAATGGGGGCAAGACGAGACTACCATGCTACAAGTCGTGTTAGCTGCTCGTATGAAAAAGTGTTTAGGTGAGTGGAATATGGGGGCAAGGAGCCAAGGAGACTACGCATGCAACAAGTTCGTGTTCTAGCGCTTTGGTCAAAGTGTTTAGGTGGAGTGGAATATGGGGGCAAGGGAGATACGCTGCTACAAGTTCGTGTCTAGCTGCTCGTCCAAGTGTTTAGGTGAGTGGAATATGGGGGCAAGGAGACTACGCGTGCTACAAGTTCGTGTCTAGCTGCTCGTCAAAGTGTTTAGGTGAGTGGAATATGGGGGCAAGGAAACTACGCATGCTACAAGTTCGTGTCTAGCTGCTTGTCAAAGAGTTTAGGTGAGTGGAATATGGGGGCAAGGAGACTACGCGTGCTACAAGTTCGTGTCTAGCTGCTCGTCAAAGTGTTTAGGTGAGTGGAATATGGGGGCAAGGAGACTACACATGCTACAAGTTCGTGTCTAGCTGCTCGTCAAAGTGTTTAGGTGAGTGGAATATGGGGGCAAGGAGACTACGCGTGCTACAAGTTCGTGTCTAGCTGCTTGTCAAAGTGTTTAGGTGAGTGGAATATGGGGGCAAGGAGACTACGCATGCTACAAGTTCGTGTCTAGCTGCTCGTCAAAGTGTTTAGGTGAGTGGAATATGGGGGCAAGGAGAGACTACGCATGCTAAAAGTGTTAGTGTCTAGCTGCTCGTCAAAGTGTTTAGGTGAGTGGAATATGGGCGCAAGGAGACTACGCATGCTACAAGTTAGTGTCTTGCTGCTCGTCAAAGTGTTTAGGTGAGTGGAATATGGGGGCAAGGAGACTACGCATGCTACAAGTTCGTGTCTAGCTGCTCGTCAAAGTGTTTAGGTGAGTGGAATATGGGGGCAAGGAGACTACGCATGCTACAAGTTCGTGTCTAGCTGCTCGTCAAAGTGTTTAGGTGAGTGGAATATGGGGGCAAGGAGAAAAGCATGCGACAAGTTTGGTCTAGCGCTGTTCAAAAGTGTGTAGGTGAGTGGAGAAGATGGGGGCAGGAGACTACGGATTATGCAAAAAAGTTGTGTTCTAGTGGTCGCAAAGTGTTTAGGTGAGTGAATAGGGGGGCAAGGAGATAAGAGCTACAATTCGTTGTTTAGCTACTCGTCAAAGTGTTTTAGGGTGAGTGGATATGGGGGCAAGGAGACTACGCATGCTACAAGTCGTGTCTAAGGCTGCTCGTCAAAGTGTTTAGGTGAGTGGAATATGGGGGCAAGGAGACTACGCATGCTACAAGCTCGTGTCTAGCTGCCCGTCAAAGTGTTTAGGTGAGTGGAATATGGGGGCAAGGAGACTACGCGTGCTACAAGTTCGTGTCTAGCTGCTCGTCAAAGTGTTTAGGTGAGTGGAATATGGGGGCAAGGAGACTACGCGTGCTACAAGTTCGTGTCTAGCTGCTCATCTAAGTGTTTTGGTGAGTGGAATATGGGGGCAAGGAGACTACGCATTCTACAAGTTCGTGTCTAGCTGCTCGTCAAAGTGTTTTGGTGAGTGGAATTTGGGGGCGAGGGGGGTGGGGGGGAAGGAGGGGGAGGGGGAGGGGAAGGAGGGGGAGACTGAGCCAGAAACAGGAACAATGGGAGGAGGATGAGGAGGAGGAGAAGGGGGGGAAGGGGAGGGAGGGGGAGGAGGTGGGGTAGGGGGATGACCTTGGAAATTGAACCAACGACGTTTGACAGGATAGTGGCAGGATAGCCTGATACTAGTCTTACTTGACAGACTTGAGAGACTGATTTCATACAACTTCATTGGTGCGCCTACTTTTGATTTGAACTGGACCAATGAAATTCCAGTCTTACTTGACAGACCAATGAAATTCCAGTCTTAATTGACAGACCAATGAAATTCCAGTCTTACTTGACAGACCAATGAAATTCCAGTCTTACTTGACAGACTCGAGAGACTTCATTGGTCTGTTGGTCAGTTGATAGGATAGCCTGCTACTAGTTTAACTTGACAATTCGAGTCCGTCTAGTTAGACTAGTAGCAGGCTATCCTGCTACAGAGCTAATGGCTTGGGCTCATCACAGAGTTCATGCCCCGGGAGTAGCTGAATCTGACCACCTGCTGATCGTAAAAGCTGAACTTGGAGATCCACCTGAGTTATCTGAATGGGTGACTGGGGAGGACCCATGTGTGTATGCATGGCCAGGGGTGACATGTACTGGAGGCATCGTTACTGAGATTGATCTGAGAGGAATCCCGGATGGTGAGTACGATCTTCCCTTGAGCTGTTAGCTCTTGTGTAGGTCTGTGAATTGTGATATTGTTGTTATGTATTAGCCGGTGGGTGGTGGGTGGCTGGGTGGCGGTGGGTGAATGGGTGACAGGGGAGGACCCATATGTGTTTGCGGGAGTGGCTGCCCTCCCTTTCAGACTATGCTTGCTACAGATTCGACCCCAGCTGCTCATCATCTACTCAGCAGAAGCCAAGCCAAGCCAAGCCAAGCCAAGCTTATCCCATCCCATCCTCTCCTCTCCCATCCCATCCCATCCCATCCCATCCCATCCCATCCCATCCCATCCCATCCCATCCTATCCTATCCTCTCCCATCCCATCCCATCCCATCCCATCCCATCCCATCCCATCCCATCCCATCCCATCCCATCCCATCCCATCCCATCCCGTCCCGTCCCGTCCCGTCTCGTCTCGTCTCGTCTCGTCTCGTCTCGTCTCGTCTCGTCTCGTCTCGTCTCGTCTCGTCTCATCCCATCCCATCCCATCCCATCCCATCCCATCTCGTCTCATCCTATCCTCTCCCATTATATCTCGCAGGAAACATTTACTTAGCAGAAGCCAAGCGAGGCCAAGCCAAGCCATGTCAAGCCAAGCTTATCCCATCCCATCCCATTCTATCCTATCCCATCCCATCTCATCTCATCCCATCCTCTCCTCTCCCATCCCATCTTGCAGGATACATATACTCAGAAGAAGCAAGCTGTGCCTCATATGTCGGAATGGTCTGTCTCATGGTGAGTCTAAAATCAAGGTGGAGAAATAAGAGGATAAAAAAAAATGTTAGAATTGGCCCGGACGGGAGTTGATGGTACTAAGCGTGTGCTTGTGTTTGTATTTGCTTTTGTGTGCATGTGTTGTGTCTGCAGATGCCTGTTGTTCCTCATAGGTGGTAAAGGTCTGTCTCACGGTGAGTTCGAAATCAGGGTGGAGAAAACAAGATAACACACTATAAGAGGCTGAGAAGGCTCTGCACTTCGCACTCCGCCATGTGATGGCTATGCACCAATCTTGAAATCAAGGTGGAGAAATAAGAGGATACCAACAAGTCCTATGCAGCGTCGCAAGCAATGCGGAGGATTGTCGGAGTGTGTTGGCAACTGAAGTCAGTTAGTTTTGAGACAGTTGGCTCACATGTCAGGCTTCAATTTTTCAGTCAGTCGGACGCACAGACGGACAAATGGGTAACCCTGGAGGTTCCTGCCCCCCAGAAGGGAGGACTCCGCCAATTATATAATGATATATATATATTATATAATGATTCGCTTGGAAGGTACTTGATGGTACTTCGCATGTGTGTGTGCTTGTGTTTGTATTTGCTTTTGTGTGTTTGTGTGTATGTCTGTAGATGCCTGTTGTTTCTCATAGGTGGTAAAGGTCTGTATCGCGGTGAGTCTTCAATCAAGGTGGAGAAATAAGAGGGTAAAAAAATGTGAGGATTGGCTGGGAAGGGACTTGATGGTACTTAGCATGTGTGTGTGCTTGTTTTTGCTTTTGTGTGTGTGTCTGCGAGCCCGTTTCAGTGATATGATTGGTCTAGTGTTCCACCAAATTGCATAAAAGAAGCAGGGTCAGGGGTTCAATTCCCCCTAAGGTCACCCTGAGCGTTGCAGGTCTTTGTCAACCGCGAATGTAGCTTGTCCAGTCGAGGTGGTAAACCGTTATCTGCCCGCGTACGTTGGGTTCCCTGAATACCACGCCCCACCAGGCGTTATCATTACTTAGTGTGCCTGCAGAAAAAAGCTGTGCCTGTGTTTTTATGTACTGAGTGTTCGTGTGTGCTTGTGTTTGTATTTGCTTTTGTGTGTATGTGTTGTGTCTGCAAATGCCTGTTGTTCCTCATATGTGGTAAAGGTCTGTCTCACAATGAGTTCAAAATCAGGGTGGAGAAAATAAGACAAGTTCTATGCAGCGTCTCCTGTGATGCTACAAAAATGGCGGAGAGTGATCTCGACGGAGCGATAGGTGGCAACGAAAGCGAGTAAGTTACGAGACCGTTGGCTGATGTGTCTGGCTTCATCGTGGTCAGACGGATGTTCGGGCGGGCGAACGGACAAATGGGTAAACATGGGGGCTCCTGCCCCCTTGAAGAGGGGGCTCCGCCAAAAATACGACAAAATCGGCTGAGAAGTCTCCGCTCTTCGCACTCCACCATGTGATGGCTATGCAATAATCTTGAAATCAGGCTTGAGTGGCCCACCACACCACACCACACCACATCACACCACACCACAAAACGACACAAAACGACACAAAACGACACAACACAACACAACACAACACAACTCAACACAACACAACACAACACAACACAACTCACCACAACTCACCACACCACACTACACCACACCACACCACACCACACCACACCACCAAGTGTCCTACAGAAATCTGATACAAAAACACTGCTCCTCATCTAACTTTTCCTTTGATCAACCATCTTCCTCAGGGCAGCAGCCCAACTAACTTCAAGACATGCAACGACATGAATATTTATGGCTCATCTCCTCCCCCCCCCCCTCCTCCCCTTCCATCCTCCGCCCCTCCCCCCCCTCCCCCCTTGCCCCCCCCCTCCTCGTCCTCGTCCTCCCCCCCCCGCCCCCCCTCCACTCCTCCCCCCCCCTACCCCCTTGCCCCCTCCCCCTCCTCCCCCCTCGTCCTCCCCCCCCCCACTCCCCCCCCCTCACCCCTCCTCCCCCCCCTCCCCATTGCCCCTCCACCTCACGCCCCCTCTCCTCCCCCCCCCTCTCCCCCCTCCCCCCCCCTCCTCCCCCTCGTCCTCCTCCCACTCCCCCCCTCTCCCTCATCCCCCATTGTCCCCCCCCCCTCCCCCACCCTCCTGCCTCTCTCCCCCCCCTCCCTCGCCCGCTGCGTCGTTGTTGTCTCTCCCCCCTCTCCCCCCTTGTCCCCTCCCCCTCCCCACCCTCCTCTTCCCCCCTGCCCCGCCCCCCTTCCCCTCCGCTGTGTACGTTGCTCCTCGCCCCTCCTCCCCTCTTCCCCCGTGGCCCCCCACCCCTCCTCCCCCCTCCTCTCCCCCTCCACCCCTCCCCCTCCCGATGCTTCGTTGCCTGCCTCTCCCCCTCCGTCCCCTCCTCCCACCCTCCAGCCCCCTCCTCACCCCTCCTCTCCTCCCTCTCCGCCCCCCCCTCCTCTCCCGCTGCGGTCGTTGCTGCCTCTCACCCCTCTCCACCCGACCCTCCCCCCTTGCTCTGCTCCGCGTCCCCCCCCTCCGCCCCCGTCCGCTCCCCCTCCCCGCTGCTGTCTTGCTGCTTTCACCCCCTAACCTCCCCCCTTGCTCCCCCCCCCCTCCTCCCCAGTCCTCCTCCCCCTCCCCCCCCCTCCCCTCCACGCTGCTGTCGTTGCTGCCTCTCTCCCTCTCCCCCTCCTCCCCTCCTCCCCCCTTGCCCCCGCCCCCCCCCCCTCCGCCCCCCGTCCTCTTCCCCTCCTCCCCCCTCCTCTCCCCCTCCTCCGCCCCTCCTCTCCCTCTAACCCCCCTCACTCTCCCGCGGCTGTCGTTGCTGCCTCCCACCCTCCTCCCCCCTCATCCCCCATTCTCCCCCACCCCTCCGCCCCGTCCGCTCCTCCTCCCCCTCCCCTGCTGTCGTGCTCCTCTCCCCCCCTCCCCCTCTCCCCATTGCCCCCCCCCCCGCCTCCCCCCTCCTCTCCCCCTCCCCCCCCCTCCCCCTCCCGCTGCTTCGTGGCTAGCCTCTCACCCCTCCACTCCTCCCCTCCTCGCCCCCATTGACCCTCCCCCTCCTTCCCCCCTCCTCTCCCAAGCCTCCCCCCTCCTCTCCCCTCCCCCGCACCTCACTCTCTCCCGCTGCGTCCGTTCTGCCTCTCCCCCCTCCTCCCCACGCCTCCCCCATTGCTCCCCCCCCATCCTCCCCCGTCTCTCCCCCTCCCGCTGCTGCGTTGGCTGGCTGCTTCTGCTTCTCCCCCTCCTACCTCCCCATTCTGATGCTCCCCCCCCACGTTCCTCCCCCTCCTCTCCCCACCCCCCCCTCCCCCTCCGCTGCTGTCGTGCTGCCATCTCCCCTCCTCCCCCTCCTCCCCCCCATTGCCCCCTACCCCCTCCTCCCCCCTCCTCTCCCCGCCTCCCCCCTCCTCTCCCCCTCCTCCCCCCTCCTCTCCCCTCCCCCCCCCTCCCCATCCCGCTGCATGTCGTTGCTGCCTCTCCCCTCCTCTCCTCCCCTCCTCCCCCCTTGCGCCCCACCCCCCCTCCTTCCCCACGTCCTCTCCCACTCACCGCTGCTGCGTTGCTGCGCTCTCACCCTCCTCCTCCCCTCTTCCCCCCCTTGCCCCCCCCCCTCCTCCCCCGCCTCTCCCCCTCCCCAACTCCCCCTCCCGCGCTGTCGTTTGTGGCCTCTCCCCCCGCCCTCCCCCTCCTCCCCCTTGCCCCCTCCCCCTCCTCCCCCCTCTCTCCCCCTCCTCCCCACCGCCGCTCCCTCTCCCCACCCTCCTCTCCCAGCTGCTGTCGTTGATGCCTCGCCCCCTCCTACCCCTCCTCCACCCTCTCCTCCTTCCTTCCCCCCCATCTCCTCCCCCGTCCTCTCCCCCTCCCGCTGCGGTCGTTGCTGGCTTCTCCCTCTTCTTCTCCCCTCCCCTCCTCCCCCCTTGCTCCCCCCCATCCTCCCCCCTCTCTCCACCTCACCCCCACCCCCCTCCCCCGCCCGCGGCGTCGTTGCTCCATCTCTCCCACTCCTCCCCCTCCCCCCCCCTTGCCCTCCCCCTCCCGCCCATCCCTCCCCCTCCTCCCCCCGCCTCTCCCCTCCTCCCCCCATCATTCTCCCTCTCCCCCCCCCCCTCCCTCTCCCCGCTGCTGGTCGTTGCTGCCTCTCCCCCTCCCTCCCCTCCTCCCCCCTTTCTTCCCCCCCCCTCCTCCCCCTCCGCTCCCATAGCCCCTGGCTGTCGTTGCTGCCTCTCCCCCCTCCTACCCCTCCCTCCCCCTTGGCCCCTCCCACTCCCCCCACTTCCCGACTCCCGCGCTGTCATGGCCTGCCTCTCCCCTCCTCCAACCTGGTCCCCTCCCCTCATCCCCCCCTCCCCCCCTCCCCCCCCCTTCCCCTCCCCCTCCCTCCTCCACCGCCAACACCTCCAACAGCGCCAGTCCCATCTGCCATCACCACCGCCCTGTACCTGACCAAGGTAGCCCTAGGCAAACCTCCCGGGCTCTCTTCCTGGATCAACGGCACTGACCCCTGCTTCTGGCTGTCGGTCACTTGCACTGGTGGAGTAGTCACCGCTGTCAACTTGACCGGCTTGCCCTCCACCGGTTCACCCACCCCCATCCCTGCTGTTCTGGGCGAGGTCACCAGCCTCACCTCCCTCACCCTGGGCAACACCTTACTCCTGACAGGCACCCTGCCTCCGGAGTGGTCTTCCCTTACCAACCTAGTCGAGCTGAATTTGTCGGACAGCAATGTGTCGGGTGCCATCCCCCCAGTCTGGAAGGGTCTGGCTGGCCTCACATCTATAGATCTGTCGTCCAACAGTCTGACAAGCAGCCTCCCTCCTGAGTGGTCCAGCCTGTCAAACCTTGGTGCGTTGGACCTAGCTGGCAACAGTCTGACAAGCAGCCTCCCTTCTGAGTGGTCCAGCCTGTCAAACCTGGGTGCGTTGGACCTAGCTGGCAACAGTCTATCAGGAAGCCTCCCCCCTGCGTGGTCCAGCCTGTCAAACCTGGGTGCGTTGGATCTAGCTGGCAACAGTCTGACAAACAGCCTGCCCCCTGCTTGGTCCAGCCTGTCAAACCTGGGTGCGTTGGACCTAGCTGGCAACAGTCTTTCAGGAAGCATTCCGACTGACTGGGAGGGGCCTGGGCAGGCCGGCGGCATGACCAGCATCACCACCATTGATCTTTCATCCAACACTGCTATCTGCAGCCGAACACCACCCAGCCTTGTGAGCGTGGTCAAGGCTGATGCGACGTCAATCGGCATGGCTTGCGCCAACCAGGCTGAATCTGACCTCCTGCTTGTTGTAAAAGCTGAACTTGGAGATCCACCTGAGTTATCTGAATGGGTGACTGGGGAGGACCCATGTGTGTATGAATGGCCAGGGGTGACGTGCACTGGAGGCATCGTTACCGAGATTGACTTGAGTGGAATCCTCGATGGTGAGCACAAGCTTCCCTTCCCCTGTAAGCTCTTGTGTAGGCTGCCCCTTTCAGTGATATACAATGGTCTGGTGGTAGACCAGATCGCTTGAGGATGAAGAGTCGGGGGTTCGACTCCCCCTTCGGTCGCTCTTGGCGGTGCAGGTCATTGTCAACCGCGATGGTAGCTTGTCCAGGTGAGGTAGGGAACCGCTCCCTATCCGCGTACGATGGGCTCCCTGAACACCACGCCCCACCAGGCGTTATCATTATCTTGTGTAGGGCTGTGAATTACGATATTGGTGTTATGTGAATAAATGGTGGATGGCAGGTGAATGGGTGACAGGGGAGTACCCGCATGTATATGCATGCCCAGGGGTTTCGTGTACTGGAGGTATCGTTACTGGGATTCGGCTGAGCGGAATCCCTAATTGTGAGGAAATGAAAAAAATGGAAAACATAAAAAAATAAATGATGATGATGATGATAATAATAATAATAACAACAAAAACAATTATCTCTTACTAAGCTTCAGCTGAGCAGAATTCCCAATGGTGAGTACAATTGAATTAGACATTTAAATTCAAGAACACACACACACACTCCCACACACACTACTCCTTGCAGAAGCTTTCTCTTCTCCTACACTTGGACTGCTCCCCCACCCCACTCTAGCCAACATCACCAGGCTCACCAGCATCAAGCTTGCAGACTCATCCCTCATGCTAAGCACCCTCTCTTCCTCTCTCCCTTGCAGACACATCCTCTTCTCCTACCCCTGGACTGCTCCCCCCCACTCTGGCCAACATCACCAGCCTCACCAGCATCACGCTTTCAGACTCATCCCTCATGCTAGACACCCTCCATACCTCCCCCCCCCCCCCCCCCCCCCCCCTACCTCTCTATCTCCCTTGCAGACTCTTCCTCTTATCCTACCCCTGGACTGCCCCCCCACCCCCCCACCCACCCACCCACCCCACACACACATACACTCTGGCCAACATCACCAGCCTCACCAGCCTCACCCTTTCATACTCATCCCTCATGCTAGGCACCCTCCAGACCTCACCTTACTCTTCCTCTCTCCCTTGCAGGCGCTTCCTCTTCTCCTTCCCCTGGACTGCTCCCCCCACTCTGGCTAACATCACACACACACACACAAACACGAACACCCTCCCCCTTGCAGGCGCTTCCTCTTCTCCTACCCCTGGACTGCTCCCCCCCACTCTGGCCAACATCACAAGCCTCACCAGCATCAAGATTTCTGACGCACCCCTAATACTGGGAAAACTCCCTCCCCAGTGGAGTGCCCTAACTGGCCTTCAGCATCTGGAGGTGGTTGGCACTGGAGCACTGGGCAAGCTCCCCTCCCAATGGAGCTCTCTCACCCAGCTCTCTTACCTCAAGGTGGCGGGCAACTCCATCACCAGCACTCTCCCCCAGTCCTGGAGTACTCTGCAAGGGCTGGTTACATTGAATCTGTCAGGCAATGACATCTCAGGTAACTTGGATTGCACTTCTGTCTTCTTCTATGTGTGTGGGTATAGTCTTGCATGTGTGTTTGTGTGTGTGCGCTTAGACCCTTAACCCTTAGGGTTTAGGGTTAAACCCTAACCCTAAACCCTAAACCACCATCACCATCCCCATGAGGAAGACAACTACATCATCCATTCCTTTTTCCCCACAGGATCGCTCCCAGACCCCTGGACCCTAAAACCCTAAACCCTAAGCCCTAAACCATAAACCCTACACCACCATCACCATCCCCATGAGGAAGAAAAACACATCATCCATTCCTTTTTCCCCACAGGATCACTCCCAGACACCTGAAGCTCCCACGATGACCTGACTGACCTGAACCTGGCAAGGAACACCATCACCATCGCCATCACTATCACCACCACCACATCCACCACCAACACCAACACCAACAAAACCACCAACACCAACAAAACCACCAACACCAACACCAACACCAAAACCACCAACACCAACACCAACGCCAACACCAACACCAACACCAACACCACCAAAACCACCAACACAACACCAAGCACCAACACCAACACCAACAAACTCCACCAACACCAAACACCAACACCAACACCAAACCAACACCAACAAACCACCATCACCACAACACAACACCAACACCAACACCAACACCAACACCAAAGCCAACACCAACCCCAACACCAACAATCCAACAAAACCACCAATCACCAACACCAACACAACACCACCATACCCACCAAACACCAACACCACCAAAACCACCACACCCACACCAACACCATCACCACCAAAACCACCACCAACCCACACCAACACCAACACCAACACCAACACCAACACCAACACCAACACCAACACCATCAGGAATAAAACACCATCATCCATTCGTGAACCCACTTTCCCCCACAGGATCACTCCCAGACACCTGCAGCTCCCTCGATGACCTGAACCTGGCAAGGAACACCACCACCACCACCATCGCCATCACTATCACCACCACCACATCCACCACCAACACCAACACCAACACCAACACCAACACCAGCAAAACCACCAACACCAACACTGACGCCAACACCATCAGGAAGAAAACAGCATCATCCATTTGTGAACCCCCTTTCCCCCACAGGATCACTCCCATATACCTGCAGCTCCCTCGACGACCTGACTGACCTGAACCTGGCAAGGAACACCACCACCACCATCATACATGGCCATCACTATCACCACCACTACATCCACCATCACCACCATCACCACCAACAACACCAACAACACCAACGCCAACACCATCAGGAAGAAGACAGCATCATCCATTTGTGAACCCCCTTTTCCCCACAGGATCACTCCCAGACACCTGCAGCTCCCTCGATGACCTGAACCTGGCAAGGAACACCACCACCACCACCATCGCCATCACTATCACCACCACCACATCCACCACCAACACCAACACCAACACCAGCAAAACCACCAACACCAACACCAACACTGACGCCAACACCATCAGGAAGAAAACAGCATCATCCATTCATGAACTTTCCCCCACAGGATCACTCCCATATACCTGCAGCTCCCTCGACGACCTGACTGACCTGAACCTGGCAAGGAACACCACCACCACCATCATACATGGCCATCACTATCACCACCACCACATCCACCATCACCACCACCACCACCACCAACAACAACGCCAACACCATCAGGAAGAAAACAGCATCATCCATTTGTGAACCCCCTTTTCCCCACAGGATCACTCCCAGATACCTGGAGCTCCCTCGACGACCTGACTGACCTGAACCTGGCTAGCAATCTCCTCGCCTCCTCCCTCCCCCCCTCTTGGACCGCCGCGGCCCCGGGTGGCATGGCCTCCCTTCAAATCCTCACCGTCGCCTTCAACACGGGCCTCTGCGGTGACCTACCCCCCACTGGCGCCACCGTAGTGTTTGATAGCACCGCGCTTGGCAAACCCTGTGTGGCTCCTCTGGCTAATGCCCCTCCCCCTACAGCCACTCGCCCTACCGCCACTCCCCCCGGATCGGGCCCAATTTCGCTGTTCACAGCTTCCGTTGACAGGTTCCTAGATAGCGTGGATGAGCTACCCGAGGTGCCTGGAGTCACGTACTCAATTTCTGAACGTCGAGTCCAGACATCGTTTAGAGTTCCCCGCTCCAGCCGCGCTGCTGACTGCGAAGATGTGAGTGTCATTCTGAAACTTATTTATGTATTCAAGTATATATATTTATCCTGTATGCATTTATTTATATATTTATTTGCTTGCTTGTTTGTTTGTCCATCCATCCATCCATCCATCCATCCATCCATCCATCCATCCATCCATCCATCCATCCGGCTGACATGTCTGTGTGTGTTTGCAGCAAACAATCAACGATGAGATGCTGAAGCTGGTAGAACTGCTCGACCTACCTTCACCCAATATTAGTGTGGACTGTAGCCCTGCTGACGATCCTGCTAACCTGGAACCTGCGGCAGGGCAAAAGCTCAATGAGGGTGGTCGGCGTTCTCTACTACAGGAGGTATTGAGTATTTGATTTTGCTTTCTCTACTGCATCATACTTTGCTTGGCTTGGCTTTATTTTCCTTGGCTTGGCTTGGCATGTCTTGGCTTGGCTCGGCTTGGCTTGGCAGGAGGTATTGATTTTTTTATTTTTCTTTTTCTACTGCATCATGCTTGGCTTTGCTTGGCTTTATTTTCCTTGGCTTGGCTTGGCATGGCTTGGCTTGGCTTACCTTCTCCCAACAGAAGTGTGGATTGTACTCTCCCTGGCGATCCTGCTACCCTGGAACCTGCAGCAGGGCGAAAGCTCAATAAGGGTGGCCGTCGTTCTCTACTACAGGAGGTATTGAGTATTTTATTTTACTTTCTCTACTGCATCATGCTTAATTTTCCTTGGTTTGGCTTGGCTTGGCTTGGCTCTGCTTGGCTTGGCTCAGCTTGGCTTGGCTTGGCTTGGCTTAACTTACGTTCACCCAACATAAGTGTGGATTGTACTCTGGCTGGCGATCCTGCTAACTCGGAACCTGCAGCAGGGCGAAAGCTCAATAAGGGTGGTCGGCGTTCTCTACTACAGGAGGTATTGAGTATTTGATTTTACTTTCTCTACTTTAACATGCCGGGCTTTGCTTGGCTTAATTTTCCTTGGCTTGGCTTGGCTTGGCTTGGCTTGGCTTTATTTTCCTTTGCTTGGCTTGGCTTGGCTTGGCTTTATTTTCCTTTGCTTGGCTTGGCTTGGCTTGGCTTGGCTTGGCTTTATTTTCCTTTGCTTTGCTTGGCTTGGCTTGGCTTGGCTTGGCTTTATTTTCCTTTGCTTGGCTTGGCTTGGCTTGGCTTTATTTTCCTTGGCTTGGCTTGGCTTGGATTTATTTTGCTTTGCTTGGCTTGGCTTGGCTTGGCTTGGCTTTATTTTCCTTGGCTTGGCTTGGCTTGGCTTGGCTTGGCTTGGCTTTATTTTCCTTGGCTTGGCTTGGCTTGCCTTGACCCAACATAAGTGTGGATTGTACTCTGGCTGGCGATTCTGCTAACCTGGAACCTGCAGCAGGGCGAAGGCTCAATGAGGGTGGTTGTCGTTCTCTACAACAGGAGGTATTGATTTATTTTATATGTTGTTCCAGATTTTTCTTTTATTTTGTTTGATGTTCTATACTACATCTTGTATTGGGCGATCCTGCTGATGAACCTGCTGCAAGGCTTGGCTTGGCTTGGTTTGGCTCAGCTTGGCTTGGCTTGGCTTAACTTACCTTTACCCAACATAAGTGTGGATTGTACTCTTGCTGGCAATCCTGTTAACCCGGAACCTGCTGCAGGGCGAAGGCTCAATGAGGGTGGTCGGCGTTCTCTACTACAGGAGGTATTGAGTATTTGATTTTACTTTCTCTACTTCAACATGCTGGGCTTTGCTTGGCTTTATTTTCCTTGGCATGGCTTGGCTTGGCTTGGCTTGGCTTTATTTTCCTTGGCTTGGCTTGGCTTGGCTTTATTTTCCTTGGCTTGGCTTGGCATGGCATGGCTTGGCTTGGCTTGGCTTTATTTTCCTTGGCTTGGCTTGGCTTGGCTTTATTTTCCTTGGCTTGGCTTGGCTTGGCTTTATTTTCCTTGGCTTGGCTTGGCTTGCCTTCACCCAACATAAGTGTGGATTGTACTCTGGCTGGCGATCCTGCTAACTCGGAACCTGCAGCAGGGCGAAAGCTCAATAAGGGTGGTCGGCGTTCTCTACTACAGGAGGTATTGAGTATTTGATTTTACTTTCTCTACTTTAACGTGCCGGGCTTTGCTTGGCTTAATTTTCCTTCGCTTGGCTTGGCTTGGCTTGGCTTTATTTTCCTTTGCTTGGCTTGGCTTGGCTTGGCTTTATTTTCCTTGGCTTGGCTTGGCTTGGCTTGGCTTGGCATGGCTTGGCTTTATTTTCCTTGGCTTGGCTTGGCTTGGCTTTATTTTCCTTGGCTTGGCTTGGCTTGGCTTTATTTTCCTTGGCTTGGCTTGGCTTGGCTTGCCTTCACCCAACATAAGTGTGGATTGTACTCTGGCTGGCGATCCTGCTAACTCGGAACCTGCAGCAGGGCGAAGGCTCAATGAGGGTGGTCGGCGGTCTGTACGACAGGAGGTATTGACTTATTTTATGTATTGTTCCAGATTGTTCTTTTTATTTTATTTTATATATTGTTCCAGATTGTTCTTTTTATTTTATTTGATGTTCTATACTGCATCATGTATTAGGCTGGGCGATCCTGCTGAATAACCTGCTGCAAGGCGGCTTGGTTTGGCTTGGCTTGGCTGTATTTGGCTCGGCTCGGCTCGGATTGGCTTGGCTTGGCTGTTTTTGGCTTGGCATCGGCTTGGCTCGGCTCGGCTGTTTTCGGCTTGGCTTGGCTTGGCTAGGCTCGGCTTGGCTCGGCTTGGCTTAGATCGGGTGACATCCTCTCCCCCTGACCCCCTTTGCCTGAGACTCCTATGGGCCCAGCTCAACAATGCATGCATCATGGCTTCAAGCTACAACCTGGGCTTGGCAGTGGACCTAGAGATGTCTTCTCCTGAGCCCCTTTGCCTACTCCACTTTCAATCCCTCCCAATCCCCCCCCCTATCCCCCCCCCCCCTCCCCCCCCCATTCCCCCCCCACAACCCCACCACAACCCCACCTTACCCCACAAAACACCCACTACACACCCACCACCCACCCATCACACATCCACCCTATCCCACCACACACCCACCACACACCCACTACACACCCACCCCACCATACCCCACCATACCCCCATCACACCCTCTCTGTGCCCAGGTCAACAATGCACGCATCATGGCTTCAAGCTACAACCTGGGCTTGCTAGTGGACCCTGAGCTGTCTTCCCATAACCCCCTTTACCTCCTCCCCAGTCTATCCTTCCCAATCCACCCCCCATGTGCCCACAACCTACCTCCCCACTGACCCCACCACACCCCCACCACACCACACCTCCACCCTACCCCACCATACCCACACCACACACCCTCTGTGCCCAGGTCAACGACGCCTGCATCACTGCCTCTAGCTATAACCTGGACTTTATAGTGAACCCGGACAGGTCCATGGCGGAAGTGAAAGCAGCAGTCCAAAACTACATCAGTCAAATCTCCGTGCCCGAGTGTCCCGTGCAAGAGATCTTTTTCTACGAATCTACCACCGTCCTGGCCTCCACCAACACCAAAGATACTATCCCAGTGGTCTGCTCCATGTGGTCTGTGGAAGCTTCTGTCATGACCAGTGAACAGGTAGGTGCAGCATGTAGTTGTGCATCACCACCTCTACCAACACCTCTACCAACACCTCTACCAACACCAACACCAACAACACTAACACCGATAGCAATAAGAGCATCCCAGTGGACTGCTCCATGTGGTCTGTGGAAGCTTCTGTCATGACCAGTGAACAGGTAGGTGCAGCATTTAGTAGTGCATCACCACCCACACTAACACCTCTACCAACACCAACACCACCAACACCAACACCATCAATTCCAACACTAACAAACACCACCAAAAACAACAACACCAACAATACCGTGGAAGCTTCCACCTTGACTTATGATCAGGTAGGCGCAGCATATAGTAGTGCATCACCACCCACACTGACACCACTAATAGGACCACCAACACCAACACTAACCACATCACCAACACTATCACCATCAACACGAACATCAACAAACACCAACACTAACAACAACACCAACGATACCGTGGAAGCTTCCATCTTGACTTATGATCAGGTAGGCGCAGCATGTAGTAGTGCATCACCACCCACACTGACACCACTAATAACACCACCAACACCAACACCAACACCATCAACACTGTGGAAGCTTCTGCCTTGACCAGCGATCAGGTAGGTGCAGCATGTAGTAGTGCATCACCACACTCACTGACACCACTAATAACACCCCCACCCACCCACCCACCCCACACACCCACTACCCACCCCGACCACCCCCAACCCCAACCCACAGGTCTCCATCAGCGAATGCTTGATCCCCCCTCCTGCGCCCCTCATGCCCCCCATGCCCCCCACCCCACACACACCCACCCACCCCGCACACCCACTCACCACCCCGACCACCCCCAACCCCAACCCACAGGTCTCCATCAGCGAACGCATGATCCCCCCTCCTGCGCCCCTCATGCCCCCCTGCCCCCCCCCCCCCACACACACACCCACACACCCACCCCACAAACCCACTACCCACCCCGAGCACCCCCACCCCCAACCCAGAGGTCTCCATCAGCGAACGCATGATCCCCCCTCCCGCGCCCCCCATGCCCCCCACCCCCACCCCAGCCCCACCCACCTACCCCACACCCACACCCCAGGTCTCCATCAGCGAATGCTTGATCCCCCCTCCTGCGCCCCCCCTGCCTCCCCTGCCCCCAACCGCTGCCCCCACTCTGACTGAGGTGCCGGTTCCAGTGGAGAAGGGTGGTGGTGACGAGACCCACCTTGGCTTGATCATCGGTCTTTCTGTTGGAGGCTTCTTCGCTCTCCTTGCGCTAACTTGCTGCTGTTGCTGCTGGTGGTTCGCATGTGGCTTGTTCCGCCGCCGAAAGAAGCAGGATGACGAGCAGGTGGGTGTGGATGTAGAGCCTTTCATTTATAGCCTTTTACTTGAATTTGAATTTTAACTTGTTGCTGCTGCTGCTGGTGGCCCGCATGTGGCCTGTTCCGCCGCCGAAAGAAGAAGGACGACGAGCATGTGGGTGTGATGTACTGTGTGTGTGGGTTTGGCTGTGGGTGTGATGTACTGTGGGTGTGGGTTTGGCTGTGGGTGTGATGTACTGTGGGTGTGATGTACTGTGGGTGTGGGTTTGGCTGTGGGTGTGATGTACTGTGTGTGTGGGTTTGGCTGTGTGTGTGATGTACTGTGGGTGTGGGTTTGGCTGTGGGTGTGATGTACTGTGGGTGTGGGTTTGGCTGTGGGTGTGATGTACTGTGGGTGTGGGTTTGGCTGTGGGTGTGATGTACTGTGGGTGTGGGTTTGGCTGTGTGTGTGATGTACTGTGGGTGTGGGTTTGGCTGTGGGTGTGGGTGGTGGTGACGAGACCCACCTTGGCTTGATCATCGGTGTGTTCGTTGGAGGCTTCTTCGCCCTACTTGCACTAACTTGCTGCTGCTGCTGCTGGTTTGCATGTGGCCTGTTCAGCCACCGAAAGAAGAAGGACGATGAGCAGGTGGGTGTGGCTGTAGAGCCTTTTATTTAGAGCCTTTTATTTGAATTTGAATTTGAATGTCTGCTGCTGCTGGTAGTTTGCAGGTGGCCTGTTCCGCCGCTGAAAGAAGAAAGACGATGAGCAGGTGGGTGTGGCTGTAGAGCCTTAAATTAAGAGCCTTTTATTTGAATTTGAGTTTAAATTCTGCTGCTGGTGGTGGTTTGCATGTGGCCTGTTCCGCCGCCAAAAGAAGAAAGATGATGAGCAGGTGGGTGTGGCTGTAGAGCCTTGAATTTAGAGCCTTTTATTTGAATTTGAATTTGAAATTGGCACCTTTTTATTTAAATTTGAATTTGAATTGTTACATGGTTTTCCAGACAACTCAGGCTTGCTCATTGTCTTCCAAGTCCAAGTCCCCCCGTGGGATGCCCACGGAAAGCAGGGAGGACTTCACCACCCTTTTATTAGGCTTGCACACAGTTGCAACCCACACCCACACCCACACCCCATCCACCATCCCCCACCCTCAACTTCCAACCCCCACCCACCAACCACCACCAACCACACATGAGAAGACAGACCCATGGGATGCCAAGGAGAAGTTCCTGGAGTCCGACGACGACAGTCACAGCAACCCCCCATCCCCCACCCCCTACCCAACCCCACCCACGCACCACCCACCCACCGTCCCCCACCCCAACCTCCACCCCACCCACCGCACACCTTACACCCACACTCCACACAGAAGAAGACAGACCCATCGGACGCAAAGGAGAAGATCCTGGAGTTGGACGACGACGGTCACAGTAACCCCCCATCCCCCACCCACAACCCCCACCCTTAATCCACCCCCCACCCCCAACCCACACCCACACACCACCCACCATCCCCCAAACCCCAAACTCCACCCTTAATCCACCCCCCAGCCCCAACCCTCAACCCTAAACCCTAAACCCCACCCACACCCCCATCCCCCACCCACCATCCCGCACCCCCAACCACCATCCCCCAACCACCACCAACCACACAGGAGAAGATAGATCCCTTGGACGGCAAGGAGAAGTTCCCAGAGCTGGACGATGACGGTCAAAGCAAGACAACATCCCCCACCCTTAATCCACCCCCCAACCCCAACCCCCACCCACATCCCCAACCCACCATCCCCTACCCCCAACCACCACCCCCCAACCACCACCAACCACACAGGAGAAGACAGATCCCTTGGACGGCAAGGAGAAGTTCCCAGAGCTGGACGATGACGGTCACAGCAAGACAACATCCCCCACCCTTAATCCACCCCCCCACCCCCAACCCCCACCCACATCCCCAACCCACCATCCCCTACCCCCAACCACCACCCCCCAACCACCACCAACCACACAGGAGAAGACAGATCCCTTGGACGGCAAGGAGAAGTTCCCAGAGCTGGAGGATGACAGTCAAAGCAAGACAACATCCCCCACCCTTAATCCACCCCCCCACCCCCAACCCCCACCCACATCCCCAACCCACCATCCCCTACCCCCAACCACCACCCCCCAACCACCACCAACCACACAGGAGAAGACAGATCCCTTGGACGGCATGGAGAAGTTCAAAGAGCTGGACGATGACGGTCACAGCAAGACAACATCCCCCACCCTTAATCCACCCCCCCACCCCCAACCCCCACCCACATCCCCAACCCACCATCCCCTACCCCCAACCACCACCCCCCAACCACCACCAACCACACAGGAGAAGACAGATCCCTTGGACGGCAAGGAGAAGTTCCCAGAGCTGGACGATGACGGTCACAGCAAGACAACATCCCCCACCCTTAATCCACCCCCCCACCCCCAACCCCCACCCACATCCCCAACCCACCATCCCCTACCCCCAACCACCACCCCCCAACCACCACCAACCACACAGGAGAAGACAGATCCCTTGGACGGCAAGGAGAAGTTCCCAGAGCTGGACGATGACAGTCAAAGCAAGACAACATCCCCCCCCCTTAATCCACCCCCCCACCCCCAACCCCCACCCACATCCCCAACCCACCATCCCCTACCCCCAACCACCACCCCCCAACCACCACCAACCACACAGGAGAAGACAGATCCCTTGGACGGCAAGGAGAAGTTCCCAGAGCTGGACGATGACGGTCACAGCAAGACAACATCCCCCACCCTTAATCCACCCCCCCACCCCCAACCCCCACCCACATCCCCAACCCACCATCCCCTACCCCCAACCACCACCCCCCAACCACCACCAACCACACAGGAGAAGACAGATCCCTTGGACGGCAAGGAGAAGTTCCCAGAGCTGGACGATGACAGTCAAAGCAAGACAACATCCCCCACCCTTAATCCACCCCCCCACCCCCAACCCCCACCCACATCCCCAACCCACCATCCCCTACCCTCAACCACCATCCCCCAACCACCACCAACCACACAGGAGAAGGCAGATTCCTTGGACGGCAAGGAGAAGTTCCCAGAGCTGGACGATGACGGTCAAAGCAACCCCCAATCCCCCACCACCAACCTCCACCCACACTCCACCCAGCAACCCCCGCCCACACCCCACCCACCATCCACCGTCCCCCACCCCTAACTCCCTACCACCATCCCCCACCACACAGAAGAAGACAGATCCCTTGGACGGCAAGGAGAAGTTCCCAGAGCTGGACAATGACGGTCACAGCAAGACCACAGTTTCACACAGTGACGATGGTTTCGGAGCCTCTGGAGCAAGTTCAGGTGCCGCTGCTGCTGCTCCTGGTACTGCTGCTGCTGCTGCTGCTGCAATTGCTACCATTTCTGCCTCTGCCCCCACCGACCACCGGAGTGTGCACTTCACCACTAGGAAATCAGACTCAGGTGCTACCATTTCTGCTGCTTCCCCCACCGACCACCGGAGTGTGCACTTCACCACTAGGAAATCAGACTCAGGTGCTAGCATTTCTGCTACTGCCCCCACCGACCACCGGAATGTGCGCTTTTCTACTAGGAGCTCAGACTCAGGTGCTACCATTACTCGTGCCGCCCCCACCGACCACCGGAATGTGCGCTCTACTCCCAGGGACTCAAACTCAGACTCGGACCCGGAGGTTGAGACGAACGCCCTAAGCCAGAGCAGCCCCTCCAGCGCTTTCAGCCTTCGTACAAACAGCATGGCAAGCATCTCTTCCCACAATGGCCATAGCTACTACGGCAAGGTCCCCCTCGCTGCTACCCGCCGCACCCTATCAAGCCACCACCTCCCCAAGAATCTCCCCAAAAGTGTTAGCTCGAGAATGTCCCTTTTTGGGAACCCAGTAGCACCCGAGGATCCCAACTTGCAACCACGAGCAAAGAGTATGTTCGGGACTGAAGACACAGGCAGAAATTCGTCCTCCAAGGGCTTGCTTACTGGTGAGTCGACTGTATGTATGTGTGGTCTTGGTCATCCACACCAAAACCCACGCCCACACATACACCCAACCTGCACTCACAACCCCTCAACCTCCCCCCAATGCCTTACCCACCCCTATCCCCCCCCCCCCCCCCCTACCCCACACACGCATACCCCCCCCCCCCCACCCCCTCCCACCCCCCATCCCCCTTCAACCCACACACACCAACCTACACCCCCCCCACACCCCTCCCATGTGAATTGTCCCCCTCAAACGTCGGAGATGGTGGTCCACTATATGACCCCAGGTCAGCCCCCCCCCCCCCCCCCACACACACACATACCCCCCCCCCCCCCCCCCCACACACACACACACACACCTACACCCACACCCAACCTACACACACACACCAACCCTCCCAGGTGAATCAGCCCCCTCAAACGTCAAAGGTGGTGGTCAACTTTATGATTCCAGGTCAGGCCCCTCAGTTGAGGCCTGGGGTATGGTCTCGGTCAAACACACCCACTCCAACATGCACACCCACACATACACTCAACCTACACTCACCACCCTCCAACTGCCCCCCATTGCCTACCCCCCCCCCCCCCCCCCCCCCCCAGGTGAATTGGACCCCTCAAACGTTGAAGGTGGTGGTCCACCATATGACTCCAGGTCAGCCCCCCCCCCCCCCACACACACACACACATACACACGCACACATACCCCCCCCTTCACCCCCCACACACCAACCATCCCAGGTGAATCAGCCCCCTCAAACATCGGAGGTGATGGTCCAGCTCAGCTTTATGATTCCAGGTCAGGCCCCTCAGTCGAGGCATGGGGCATGGGGCCCCCCCTGCCCCCCCCAGCTGGTCCCATCACAGATCCATCAGCTGGCAAGCCGATCATGACGCGGGCATCGGCTCCTAGGCCCCTCCCCAAGCGACAGAGCTCTGTCCAGTGGGCAGCACCTGCTCCACCCATGTCGCTCAAGGATAAGACGCTACACGGGGAGTCAGGGTTCTCTCCTACTACAGGTGTTTTGTGGGTGTGTGTGTGTGGTGGTGGGGGGGGGGGGGGGGGGGGGGTGGGAGCGTGTTTGTGTGAGTGAGTGGGTGTGAGTGTGAGTGGTTGTGTGTGGTGGTGGTGGTGGGGGTGAGTGTGAATGTGTGTGTGTGGTGGTGGGGGGGGGAGCGTGTGTGTTGGTGGTGTGTGTGGGGTGGTGTGTGTGTGTGTGGTGTGTTGGTGGTGTGTGTGGGGTGGTGTGTGTTGGTGGTGTGTGGGTGGTGGGGTGGGGGTGGGGTGGTGGGTGGGTTGAGTGTGAGTGTGTGTGTGTGGTGGTGGGTGGGGGGGGTGGGGGTGGTGGTGTGTTTGTGAAGTGGTGTGGGGTGGTGTGTGTGTGTTGTGGTGGTGGTGGTGGTGGTGGGTTGTGTGGGTGGTGGGGGGGTTGTGCTGTTCGTAGTTTGTGTGTGGTGGTGGTGGTGCGGGGAGTGTGTGTGTGTTGGTTGTGGTGGTGGGGGGGGGTGTGCCTGTGTTGCTTGTGTGGTGGTGTGGTGGTGGTGGTGTGTGGGGGGGGGGGGGGGGTGCGTGTGCTGTTGTGGGGTGGTGGGGGGGGTGGGGGTGCGTGTGCGGGGTTGTGTTGGTGGGGTTGGGTGGTGGTTGTGCTTCGTGTGTGTGTGGTGGTTGGTGTGGTGGTGCGTGTGAGTGGTTGTGTGTGGTGGGGGTGTGTGTGTGTGGGGGGGGGGTTGCGTGTTTGTGTGAGTGAGTGGGTGTGAGTGTCAGTGTGTGTGGGGGGTAGAGTGTTTGTGTGAGTGGGTGTGAGTGTGTGTGTGTGGTGGTGGTGGTGGTGGTGTGGTGGTGTGTGTGGGGGGGGGGGGGAGCGTGTTTGTGTGAGTGAGTGGGTGTGAGTGTCAGTGTTTGTGGGGGGTGGAGTGTTTGTGTGAGTTTGTGTGAGAGGGAGTGGGTGTGAGTGTGTGTGCGAGTGAGTGTGTGTATGAGTGTGAGAGTGCGGGTATGTGTGTGAGGATATCTATGCTGTGGGCAGCACCTGCTCCACCCACATCGCTCAGGGATAAGACGCTACACGGGGAGTTAGCCTTGTCTCCACAAACAGGTATTTTTGTGAGTGGGTGTGAGTGTATGAGTGGGTGGGTGTCAGTGTGTGGGTGTGGGAGAGTGTTTGTGTGAGTGGGTGTGAGTGTCAGAGTGTGTGTGGGGGAGAGTGTTTATGTGAGTGAGTGTGTATGAGTGTGAGAGTGTGGGTTAGTGTGTGAGAGTCTGTGCAGTGGGCTGCACCTGCTCCACCCAAGTCGCACAGGGAGAAGACGCTACAGGGGGAGTCAGCGTTCTCTCCACCAGCAGGTATTTATTGTGTGTGAGTGGGTGTGCGTGTGTGAGTGTCAGTGTGTGTGTGGAAGAGTATTTTTGTGTGTGAGTGGGTGTGCGTGTGTGGGTGGGTGTGAGTGTGGGTGTGGGGGAGAGTGCTTGTGTCAGTGAGTGTGCATGAGTGTGAGTGGGTGGGAGTGTTTGTGTGAGTGGGAGTGTGTGTGAGTGTGTGTGGGGGGGACTGTGTGTGAGTGTATGAGTGTGAGAGTGTGGGTTAGTGTGTGAGATTCTCTGTGCAGTGGGCCGCACCTACTCCGCCACCGTCGCACAGGGAGAAGACGCTACAAGGGGAGTCGGCGTTCTCTCCACCAACAGGTATTTCTTGTGTCTGAGTGTGTGTGGGTGGGTGGGTGTGAGTGTGGGTGTGGGAGAGAGTGCATGTGTGAGTGAGTGTGCATGAGTGTGAGTGTGTGGGTGTGAGTGTGGGAGTGTTTGTGTGAGTGGGAGTGTGTGTGAGTGTGTGGGGGAGGGACAGTGTGTGTGTGAGTGTATGAGTGTGAGAGTGTGGGTTAGTGTGTGAGATTCTCTGTGCAGTGGGCTGCACCTACTCCGCCACCGTCGCACAGGGAGGAGACGCTACAAGGGGAGTCGGCGTTCTCTTTACCAACAGGTATTGTTTGTGTGAGTGTGAGTGGGTTTGCTTGGGTGAGTGTCAGTGTGTGTGTGGGGGGGAGATTGTTTGTGTGAGTGTGTGTGTGGATGTGAGTGGGAGTGTGTGGGAGAGTGTTTGTGGGAGTGAGTTTGCGTGAGTGTCAGTGTGTGTGTATGAGTATGAGAGTGTGGATATGTGTGTGAGAGTGAGAGTGTGAGTGTGAGAGAGTGTGTAACACATTCACACTCTCTCACACCCACACACCCACACTGTCACTCACACTTGCACTCTTACACTCACACACTCTCTCTCACACACACACGCTCGCACGCTCGCACTGGCACACACACACACAAACTCTCACACACAAACCCACGCCCTCACACTCATACACACACACTGACATGCATGCACACGCAAATACTATCCCATACACATACACTGACACTCACAACCACACACTCACACCCATTCACACTCACACCCACTTACACTCACCCACACCCACACACTCTCACTCACATCCACACACACTCAAGCATACCCACACTCTCTCACGCACACACTCACACACACACACTTTCACTCACCCACACACTCACCCACACTCCACACACTCACACACACTCCACACTCTCACACCCACACACTCACAATCAAACACACCCACACTCTCATATATAAACACCTTCTCACACAATCACTCATGCACTCACCCACACCCATACTCTCTCACCCACACTCACACCCACCCTCTCACACACATCCACACACACACTCAAACTCATACACCAACCCACACTCACACCCATACACTCACATCCACAGGTTGCGCACCTATTCGGGAACGCAGCGCCTATACACCCACACCCATACACTCACATCCTCACTCTCTCACACCCACACCCATACTCACATCCACACTCGCACCCATACACCCACACCCATACACTCACACTCACACTCACATCCACAGGTCGTGCACCTATTCGGGAACGCAGCACGCATACAGGAGCCCCAAGCCCCCCATCCTCTTTGCAACCTGACCTGACCTACTCGAGGTCAAGCACACACACATTCACACACTCACACGCACGCTCTCACCCACACTCACACCCACACCCATACACTCACATCCACAGGTCGTGCACCTATTCGGGAACGTAGCACCTATACAGGAGCCCCAAGCCCCCCATCCTCTTCACAGCCTGACCTGAGCTACTCAAGCTCAAGCACCCACACATTCACACCCACACTCACGCACTCTCTCACCCACACTCACACTCACATCCACAGGTCGTGCACCTGTTCGGGAACGCAGCACCTATACACCCACACCCATACACCCACACCCATACACTCACACTCACACTCACACTCACATCCACAGGTTGTGCACCTATTCGGGAGCGCAGCATCTATACAGGAGCCCCAAGCCCCTCCTCCTCTTCGCAGCATGACCAGATGCACTCAAGCTCAAGCACCCACACATTCACACTCACACTCACCCACACTCACACCCATGCACCCACACCCATACACTCACACTCACACTCACATCCACAGGTCGTGCACCTATTCGGGAACGCAGCACTCATACAGGAGCCCCAAGCTCTCCGTCCTCATCGCAACCTGACCTGACCTACTCAAGCTCAAGCACACACACATGCACACACTCACACTCACGCTCTCACCCACACTCACACCCATGCATTCACATCCACAGGTCGTGCACCTATTCGGGAACGCAGCACCTATAAAGGAGCCCCAAGCCCCCCATCCTCTTCGCAGCCTGACCTGAGCTACTCAAACTCGAGCCGAATGTCTTCCAAAGATTTCTTGGACGACGACAGCGCCCTAAGCGCTATACATGAACTTGCAGCCGTTTCTGGACATGGTGTTGGTTATGGAGACCGACCTGCCAGCGTGAGCCAAATTAGGGAGTCTCCGGGTTTGAAACGTAAAAGCAGCAGGCTGGCCAATTAATCGGGGACCAGATATTTGTAGCTGTGGGACTTGTGAAAGTGAGCAGGATGATTATAGCGCCCTCAGCGCTATACATGAACTTGCAGCCGTTTCTAGACATGGTGTTGGTTATGGAGACTGACCTGCCAGCATGAGCAGCATGATCTGGCAGCATGATTTGACAGCATGAGCCAAATTAGGGAGTCTCCGGGTTTGAAACGCAAAAGCAGCCGGCTGGCAAATTAATTGGGGACCAGATTTTGTAGCCGTGGGACTTGTGAAAGTGAGCAGGACAATGACAATGCCCTCAGCGCTATTCATGAACTTACAGCCATTGCTGGGTATGGTGTTGGTTATGGAGATAGACCTGCCAGCGTGAGCAAAATGAGGGAGTCCTTGGGTTTGAAACGCAAAAGCAGCAGGCTGGCAAATTAATTGGGGACCAGATATATTATAGCTGTGGGACTTATGAAAGTGAACAGGACAATGACAATGCCCTCAGCGCTATTCATGAACTTACAGCCATTGCTGGGTATGGTGTTGGTTATGGAGATAGACCTGCCAGCGTGAGCAAAATGAGGGAGTATTCGGGTTTGAAACGCAAAAACAGCAGGTTGGCCAGTTAATTGGGGACCAGATGTACTTGTAGCTGTGGTCCGTGTATGTATGTATGTATGTATGTATGAATGTGTGTATGCATGCATGTATGTATGTACCGGTATGCATGTATGTATGTGAGTATGTTACAGTCCAGGGGTAGGCCAAATGGGCTTAAGGTACTTGCCCAACCGTGATAGGAAGGGCTGAAAAAGAAAAAGAAGGATAGCCTTGTGAAAGTTAGCAGGACAATGACAACTACCTCCACAACTATTCATGACCATGCAGCTACGCTACAACAGCAATATCAAATACCGTGCCAGTCAGTCATGCATGCATGATGTTGTCATGTCACAGCAGTACAATATATCATCGACCTCAGTACCAGGTCTAAAAATCTAATTTTCATTGCACATTCGGATTCCTTTTGAAACTCTATGACATGTAGCATTAAGAAAATCGTGTTTAGCCAACATATAAGCATACTAAACTGCGGTACAAAGTACGAAAAGGGAACAGATGGTTGAGTAAAAACAAAAAGGTCTCCAAATCTAATTTTCGCGGCAAATGCAAATTTGGATTCCTTTTGAAATTATATGACATGTAGCAGTAAGGAAATCATGTATAGCCAACACATAAGCATAGTACATTGCGGTATTGAAATTGAAATTGAAATTATTACATCCGAGTAATGTGCCACTCTCAGGACGTGAAGTTAAGGACACCACTGCGTAAGCCGGAGCTAGCAGTAGTCACCATTACATTGTGGTACTAAGTATTAAAATAATGGGAAAACAATATTCTCTAAAAACGTCATTTTATGGTTTTTGGCACAATATAACAGCAAGGTTACAACAGCAAAACAGCTGCCATACAACAGCAATATAATAACAATACGGCTACCATATTTAGAGGTTGGCAATATGATATCATATGATATAGTGTCATCATATGATATCATATGATGCCGGTGGCCTGACTATGTAACTTTGGCCTGGGCCATCATATCATATGATATTAAATCATATGATTTTTGTATGATATCATTTGATATCATACTCGTCTTTGGTCATCATCATATGATTTGCCGTTCCCTAACCATATTACAGCAACACAACAACAATACAGCTACAATACACCAAGCAGGTTGGCCAATTAATTGGGGACCGGATGTATGTATGTGTGCGTATGTTACAGTCCAGGGGTAGGTCAAATAGACTACAGGGACTTTCCCAACCGTGATAGGAAGGGCTTAACAAGACAAAGTATTGATGATCTGAACCCCAATGAAACAATCATTTTACCGACTGGGGCCCTGAGTTCATGCTACAGTGATCATGATATTCTATAATATAATTAAATCATGATCTCATCTGGGACGATAATTTAATTGTGCGATTATTATCGCATTTTTTATAAATTGTAGTAAGCATTTATGTCCTTCAAAGGAATGGGGATTTATGACCAGCTCAATGCTGGAGTCTTTATCGACCAATTCAGGTTCAATTTTCATTTTCTCAAAAAATGATTTTTCTATCCTCAGCATATAACGGACATTCTAATATGAAACGCATTTCATCTTTAACCACTCTTCTACCGTCAACCACCATGTCACAGCACCTGCCATTTTTGCAGAGGTTGAGTGATCATCACGATATGGAACGTCAACCACCAGGTCTTTTCGATTCGGTTTTATAAGCAGCTTCTAGGCAGCTTCCTGGTCTAGACACGGGGCCAAGCCCCCAGATCAAGAGATACTCCTTTCTGCTCCAACATTGAAGTTGTGAGCTTGAAGACGTAGTCTTGCCATGCATTTAGTATCATCCCTATTTCTTTAATAAGTTAGTATATGTGGAACTATGGTTTTTATCCTCTAACATCATCCAATTTGCGTGCATAATAGTTTTGATTCCGATTCCTTGGTTAATCACCAAGATTCCTGGGGTTCACTGTGCTCGGGGATTGCCAGTCAATGTCTGTTAGTTTATAGATGCCTTCATCAATTGTTCATAAGTTTGTGTGTGTGCGTGCGTGCGTGTGTGTGTGTGGGCATGTGTGGGCATGTGCGTGTGCGTTCGTGTGTGCGTGTGTGCTTGTGTGTGTGTGTGTGTGTGTGTGCGCATGTGTGTGTGCGCATGTGTGTGTCTTGCTATGGATCTGGATGTATTGATGTAGTTGTGGGCCTTGTGAATGTGTGTTGGTCAGTGTTAACTACCTTCATGCAATTCATCATCATTCATGATCATGCAGCCAACACCGCACTGGATCTGGTGTTGGTCATGGAGACAGACCTCATAGCATGTCATGTCATGCTGTGGTCATTAGGCATAGAGGTGAATGTTCGTTTGGTCGAGGGTCGGTATCTCCCTCCCCCATTCGGACTGAATCCTCAGTGTCACTGGTTTGTGTCGAGAGACCCACCTCTTGGGGTGAAAGTCCTTTCACAACTTCAAAAACAATTTCAGCAGAAGAACTTAATCTGGATTTCGATTGAATACCAGCACATGGTCGATCAGCCTTCAGGCTGCTCGCTGTTCGCTGGCTTGGCAAATATTTAGGGACCAGCAAATCAAATGATGTTGACCAAAGGCGAGTATGATATCAGACAAATTGCATCATGTGATCATGCATGTAAATGGTAAACTCAGCCTAGTAATATTGCCGGCATCGTATGATATCATATGCTATCATATTGCCGTTCCCTACAAACATTGGAAGTATGATTATTACGGGTTTTAAATCACCACGATGCATCGCAAATTTAGCTACTTAATGCGTATGTGTTGCCGGTAATGGGCAAAGTGCTTGCTTGCTTGCTTGCTTGCTTTTTTGCTTGCTTGCTTGCTTTTTTGCTTGCTTGCTTGCTTGGCTTGCTTGGCTTGCTAGGCTTGCTTGGTTTGCTTGGCTTGCTTGGCTTGCTTGGCTTGCTTGGCTTGCTTGCTTGCTTCCTTGCTTCCTTGCTTCCTTTCTTGCTTGGCTTGCCCGGCTTGCTTGGCTTGCTTGCTTGCTTGCTTGCTTGCTTGCTCGGCTTGCTCGGCTTGCTTGGCTTGCTTGGCTTGCTTGCTTGCTTGCTTGCTTGCTTGCTTGGCCCGATCCAGGTAGCACAGATGCTGTTAATGGCATGAATCACCCATTGGCGAAGGGTTTAGGGTTTAGCCCCTCTTCAGCAGGGGTTTTAGGGTTTAGGGTCATCCCATCATGGGGGCGGGAGCCCGTTGGTTTAGCCCCTCTTAAACAGGGGGTTACCACGTTGTCTGTTTGACTGTCCGACCGCCCCTCGAGACCAAGCCTGACATCCCAACGGTGAGCCCAACGGTCTCGTAACTAACTCGCTTCCTTTGCCACCTGTCGCTCCATTGGGAACTCTTTGCCATTTTGTAGCATCGCTTTCTATGCTCCATATAACTTTTCTTGGTGCCGCGAATTTTTGCTTGTAATCAAAACGTGATCCTGGCAGCAGCCATCAAGGATGTCATCGTGAATGGTCATGCCGGTTGGCAGATCCACGTTCGAAACTGCAGGTAGCTGTCCTGGGTACCTGCATGGAGGAGGAAGGTGTTCGCTAGTAGGTTTGTCGGTTGCATGGAGCTTTCGCTCCTAGCAGCGACCAGCAAGAATGCGCCGGGGATGTGCTCTATGCATCCCCACTAATGGTAGGGGTGCTCAAAAGTAACCAGCCACATGAGCATAAGTAACTAAACCACTATCTTATGGGATTGGACTGCTCCCATCTCCTAGTCACTCATACCCCAGGGTAAGAGCTCCCAGATCTGGATGGGGGAACCCGTTATCTAGCTTGGGTGGTTGGGTGCTGGCATGAATGTGAGTGAGCTGTAAACTAGGGTTGGTGTTAGTTTTTAGTGTTTACAACTTTTAAATCTGGGGAAAATACAGGATCTGTTTTGTTTTTCTTGGCCACTGTTTTTCATGTTAGGTGGGGCTAGCTTTTTCTCTCGTGTGTTGCTCAGTTGTGCCTTACCACTTCCTGGTTGGTGGTGTCATTGTGTGTGACTAGTCACGAAGTGTGTGTGTGAGAGGGGGTAGGTGCTACAAAATCTGCAGGGCCAACCTCTTAAAATTTGTGGACCTCGGACCATGAAGGCCTTCCATAGCAACATACTTCGGAACTGAAGGGGTGGGTAAAACGAACCTTGCAGAAGTATGCAGAAATAATGTTTGGGTAACAACTTTTATGCCACATGGAAATGGCGTAAAAGTTGAAGGGCCCCCCTAGCTAAAAGCAGGCATACAAGTGCGTTCAACCAGATCCCTACAAACCCAGCACATTTTGCTTTCCAGAATTGCGTATACGGCGCAGGGACAGAGAAAGGGACAGAAAGTTGATAAGGCTTACATCGGATAATCATCAACCAGGAAGAACTGGAAGATGAGGAAGGAGATCGCAGTACCTCAGGGTACTGGCGTGTAGAGTGCGCGCCATAGCTGGCAGCGGCACTACAGTCAGCGCAACAGGGCGGGAGGCCTGTCACTCTAAGTCACTCTAGAGGAGCCGGGAGAACCGGTGAATAACAGCACATGAGCCATAGACAATTATCATGGCATATTATGCTTATTTAATCAATATGCTAGGGGTGTGAAATATAACAATAGGTGCCTTATTACTTTTGAGCACCCCTAATGGGAAGTCCAGGGAGAGGTGCACTATATCAGGGAATCCAGGCTTCCCAGGGGTGCAGCTGACTACCAGCATAAGCGTCTATCACCCTGCAATAACAGAAATTGCTGCGAGTTGCATCAGATGTTGTAGACGGCAACTTCGATAGCAACATTGCCTCTGCGAAAGTATAAACTTCCGGTTGGTTAAGTGATTTTAATAATGTTTTGACCATAAACATTAAGTATCTGGCAGCGTGATGCCCAGGTGTGGAGTTTGACGAGGCAGAAACATTAAATTAAGTATCTGGCACACGCGATATAGCTCACATTTTGAAAAAGAAGTATGTTATCGGGCTGCACGATTTGCCTCCCATATTGACCATTGAAAAACACTTTAAACCTTTAAACTCAATTCCTGTCACACTATTCTGGTTACCAACTCCTTGTACCCACTCCTTGTAGTCCTTGTAACAAAATTCCTGACAAGTCATTCCTAGTTACATTACATTGCATTACATGTTAAAGTCTACTTGACACCGCGAGGGTGTATGAGACTCTGTGCTTTAAACAAAAAGAAAAAGCACCCACAAAGCAAAAAAACCCATTACATCAGGGGTGTGTCGAGGACAAACAAACCAAACTCCCAACCACCGTTTTGGTGGCGTAGGTATTAAACCCCCTAGAGCAGGACCCAGATCTCAACCACTTACAGTGGCGGAGGTAAGAAGCTAACAAATGAGAAGTCACAAGAAGAAGAAAAAGGGATAATAAATTACGGTGCCACTAAGCAGTCCAGGGCTTCCTGTCTTGCTCTTCTACAAGTAGAAAGATAGTCGGCTAGGTTGCTCCAAAAAGACTTAGTGCCATTTCCATTCATAAAGGTTCTGAATGTGGAATCGCAGAATTCCACATTCCATACGGTTAAGTCGGTATCCTCATGGACATGCCTATAAATATCTGTAAACAGCTTCTGGTAGCGAAGGCGAATATCATTATAAAAAGGGCACTCAAACATATGCATTTCATCCTCAGGTTTTTGGAACCCACACATTTGACAGTGCCTCATTGAGCGAGGGATGTGTGCTCTATCCACCACCCTCATTCTTTCTGTGTTCAGCCAATGGGAACCCATTCTAAACTGTGCTATATAACGAATCTGATCCTGCTTATGTAAGGCGGATGTAAAGGGAATCAAGCCATTCTCATCATTGCTAATGGCTGCGAACCATTTCTGGTAACGGTGGCGTTTAAAGCCAACCCTTCTCTCATCAGGGATGTCTCTAACTGCATTGGTGTCACTTGGGTACTTAAACCTCCATGACTCAAAAACTTCAGACATAATACCTTCGACATCGACAGCCTCCAAAATGTTGAGGTTTTTACTGGATCCTAACTTGTGGAGAGCACAACGAAAGTCATGAACCCAGCCAGTGTTGGAGTCAAAAGATTCCTCAAGAGCCATTCTAATGAGATCCTCAGGTTCTTTATGTATGGTCTTGTTCCAGAAGCGCAAAGCTTGTTTAAGCCAAGCAAAACACAACGGGGTTCTACCCAGCTCTTCCATGATAATATTAGATGTAGTAGATTGGCAAACACCCAACATTTGTTTAAGTATACCTCTATGCCATTTCTCACAAGCATGGTCATTTGAGATAAGTGTGTTGTTCAGAATAGAAGGAGCCCACACCTCACAGCCAAAATTCAGGATAGGTTGTACAAGAGAATCAAACAGGTGGGTGAGAATATCAATATTGTATATCTCCATAGTATGGCATCGCCTACGGAGCATGTGGTGTGCCTTTTGGGCCTTAGTGAGCATCCTAGAAAAAGCAGCTTTTGCACGATTGCTTGAGTCACCATCCACAAAGAGGGATCCCAAGTAGATAAAAGATAACTTTGTAGAAAGTTGTGCTCCATCATAGACAAATTTGTAATCAGGATCCATGCGGGCCTCATCACAGAATTGCTTGTTGAAAACGACAATCTCAGTTTTCTTTATATTCACAGCCATCTTAGTAGCCTCGCAGAAATCTCTCAGACAGTCAAGCATCGCTTGCATATCTGCCGGGGATTCTGCCATTATAGCTAGGTCATCAGCATAAAGTAACAGTTGCAGAATCTTTCCCCTAAGCTCAGCCCCTACATTTGGGAGCTTGGATTGGAGGAACGATTCAATTCTATCAATGAACAGACCGAATAGGAGTGGGGATAGGGGGTCTCCTTGTTTAACTCCTACAAGGGATGGAAAGGAGGATCCAATGTCCCCATGTAGGCGAACTTGGAAAACAACATGATTATACATGGACTTAAGAATACTGAGATAGGGGTCCTTGACTCCTAGCCTTGCTAAGAAATCCCATAGCAAGTCTCTGTTGACCCAATCATAAGCCTTCTTGAAATCAACAAAAGCAACAAAGAGTGGTTTTTTCTTCTCTCTATATTTATCTACAATATGGTTAAGAATGAATGATGCATCTGCAGTACCCCTACCACTTCTAAATCCATATTGGCCAGCGGCTCTGAGGTTGAATTCTTCTGACCAATCATCTAGTCTACGTAGCATGCAAAGGGAGAAGATAGTAACAAGAATCCAGCCTGGCTATCCTGATTCCTGATAGCTAAATCGTGTTAGCAAAATCCAGCCACACTATCCTGATGACTCAATCCTAGTAACAAATTCCAGTAGCAAAATGATACCGTATTCTAAAAACTCAATCCTTGAAACGAAGTTCCTGACAAGTCATTCATAGTTATGAAAATGCAGCCCTGGCTATCCTGATTCCTGATAGCTAAATCGTGTTAGCAAAATCCAGCCACACTATCCTGATGACTCAATCCTAGTAACAAATTCCAGTAGCAAAATGATACCGTATTCTAAAAACTCAATCCTTGAAACGAAGTTCCTGACAAGTCATTCATAGTTATGAAAATGCAGCCCTGGCTATCCTGATTCCTGATAGCTAAATCGTGTTAGCAAAATTCCAGCCACACTATCCTGATGACTCAATCCTAGTAACAAATTCCAGAAGCACTTTCTAGTCAGACTCTCTTGGTCACTTAATACTAGAAAAACAATCCCAGTCAGACTCTCTTGATAACTCAATCCCATCACCCTAAAATTCACCCCGGGATTACACCATCTTGGTGCCACTTAATAATAATAATAATAATAATAATAATAATAATAATAATAATAATAATAATAATAATAATAATAATAATAATAATAATAATAATAATAATAATAATAATAATAATAATAATAACAATAATCATAATCATAATCATAATAATAATCATAATAATAATCATAATAATCATAATCATAATAATAATAATAATAATAATAATAATAATAATAATCATAATAATAATAATAATAATAATAATAATAATAATAATAATAATAATAATAATAATAATAACAATAATAATCTATATACATAAAGAAATCATGGTCGCGGTGGTCGTGGTGGTCGTGGTGGTCGTGGTGGTGTCATCATCGCGTGCCCACGTGCGAAGTGTAACCGACTTGCAACCGACTTTTCGTTCACCCAACTAGCAACTCCCCGCCTAGCGGAATTTTCAAATACCAAAACTGCAGATTCGCTAAGCTAAGCGCGCGCGCCCATAGCATGTCCACAACTGCCTCCGATACTATGGCGGCAAGACATTTAGAATCAGAAGATCCTCTCCTCGGAGGTCACCAGCCGACCCTCATATGGCATGGCATGGCGCTCGGAATAATAGCTTTCAGTTCTTCACGGATAATGCAACCATGATGCATGGCAACGGTCCTAATGGGCAGGAGGGCCCGCAACACCGCCAGCCAGCGCTCAAAGCGAGCTTGCCAGAGCAAGGAAGACAGGGAAATAGCCAACAAGCGTCGACGTGATGCCCGCGCTGGCTGGCGCTACGTCATGCTGGTAATCTCGCAAGGAGTCAGGAACGAGCTACCGTGCCTGAGGAGGAACACGAAGCTGGTAACCAATCCAGGCGCCAAGACTATGCTGCCCAGTCTGAGGAGTTATGCCAGGGTCATAATCAAGCCAGACTTCCATATCGTGATGCTTTTTTTCTCCGTCTGCGAGCGTTGCCACCGTTCATCTCACGCATGCGCAATGTTGCCATACCATCGCATCACATTCGTAGTGATTGGCATCCAGCTGCGATTAATTACCTTTGTTCAGATCGCCATGGCCATTCCGTCCCCCTGGACACTTTCGCGCTTGCCACGATCATCCCATCGTTGCAAGCTCTTTTCGTTGTATAGAATATGAAGTACGTTGCTGCGATTTTTGCTGTCCTGAGTTGACCGAGTCTCGACTGGGGCACTGTACGAGAAGACGAAGCTGCAGGTTTGTAGCTATGCAATTGCACCGGTCCGGTGTTCTCGGGGCGATCGGAATCTGAGCGCTCGCAATGTTGGTAGGTTCGAAGCACAGCGGGTCCCTCTTTCTGCGCGATTGAATCCCACAGGGTGAAGTGAAGGGTACGAGGTAGGGAGAAGAAGATTGTGTGTGCGTGTTGGTGGTTGGGGGAAGGGAGGGTGGTGGGGGGTAAGGTGAGAGAAAGAGAGTGCGTGTGGATGGGGTGGGTGAGGGGTAGGGAGAGGTCAGAATGGGGGGGGGGGGGGGGGGGGGGGGGTATGTGTGTATGACAATAATAATAATAATAATAATAATAATAATAATAATAATAATAATAATAAGAATAAGAATAATAATAATAATAATAATAATAATAATAATAATAATAATAATAATAATAATAATAATAATAATAATAATAATAATAATAATAATAATAATAATAATAATAATAATAATAATAATAATAATATACTTGCTACAAGGTTCTATAAGCTAGGTTTGGCGTCTAACCGTCTGCACATTGCAGCCAAGAATTAACCCCCGTGCCAGAACCACAAAAAATTCTAGCGCACCTGTCGGAGTGCAGGTACAAACCTGGGACTCTTTCGGTTGTGGAGCCACTTAAAGCTACTGGGAAAACTGGATTCTCGCAAGACTCCAGGACCTCAGCAAGCTATCGGAACTCAATAAATCATACATTGTTTGAGCAAACTGCCACCCAGGTGGCTTCAAGATGCTGCGCGCGCTCATGCTTCCGGAGTGTGTCAATATCTGCTAAGGCGACAGGACAAAAAACATTGATTCTGGTCACAGTAGTGTTTTGAAGGTTGCTATCATCGTGTATGGGTCAAGGGTGTATGGTAGGGTGTAGGCTGAGTACAGTTTGGTATCCACCCAACGCTCCCCCATACGCTCCGTCCAACCCTCCACCCCCCCCCCCCCCCCCCCCCACCACCACCACACACACCACCCCCATACCTGTATATACTAGTTCCCCTCTTAGGCCCCATTATAATCAGTATATTCAATGACCGCTCTCTTGCAGAGGGAGTAACAGCAGTTGGTAAACAGAGGTTGGGATATTAAGGTTGGGAAATAGCAGTTGAGAAATAGAGGTTGGTAAATAGAGATCTCGATGCAAGCTACCCATGTAGCTAACATGAGCAGCACCGCATCAGGGTACTACTAGTAAAGCGCGCACGGCAGCGCAATTTTGGGCACCCTTTTCAGCCCCACTACTGCACGTTTCACGCAGTTTTTTCAACTCCCTGTGGGCGCAGCGCACAGTTTTTGCGCTTTTTGCACTACAAAGCGCTGACCAATTTGAGAAAATGTAGTACCCTGCACCGCATAGTTTGGAAGGCTCTTGTCTAAAGGGATTGCATGGCACTGTGCGAGTTGAGCGGATGTAGCTCCTTTCAGCGATTCAATTGGTGTAGTGGTACACCAAGGTAAGTCGCTTTGAGGATGTAGGGTCGGGGGTTCGATTCCCCTTACGGTCGCCCTAAGCGTTGCAGGTCGTTGTCAACCGCGATGGTAGCTTTTCCAGTTGAGGTAGAAGACCTCTCTGCACCCGCGTACGACGGGTTCCCTTAATCCCACGCCCCACCAGGCGTTATCATTATTGCGTGGATGTGGACGGTGCAACACTGGAAATTGCATGGGACTTTGCATGCGTGTGGACGTGCCTGGTACAATGATGGGGATTGCGTGGTTCTGTGTGGGTTCTTGTGTGGATGTGCAAGGTGCAACAAGGGGGGTTGCATGGGACCATGCGTGTGCGCAGATCTGCATGGTTATCCTGGGGATTGCATGGGACTTTGCATGTGTGTGGACGTGCCTGGTGCAACGATGGGGATTGTCTAGGATCACGCTTGTATGCAGATCTGCATGGTGCAATGCTTGAGCTAGCACACACCTGCTCATTCCAGGACCCTGGTAACTCTACCTGGATTCAGAGCCTTATATATCCTATGGCTTACAACTGTAGTTGCTCTCTTATTGTTCGATATTTGTACGCAAGACTCTACATTTGTACGCAGTACTCTACACACTCCTGTACCTTTACCTGTGTCCTACATTTGTACGCAGTACTCTACACAATCCTGTACCTTTACCTGTGTCCTACATTTGTACGCAGTACTCTACACACTCCTGTACCTTTACCTGTGTCCTACATTTGTACGCAGTACTCTACACACTCCTGTACCTTTACCTGTGTCCTACATTTGTACGCAGTACCCTACACACTCCTGTACCTTTACCTGTGTCCTACATTTGTACGCAGTACTCTAAACACTCCTGTACCTTTACCTGTGTCCTACATTTGTAAGCAGTACCCTACACACTCCTGTACCTTTACCTGTGTCCTACATTTGTACGCAGTACTGTACACACTCCACAAAAGAACGCGCAGCTGCAGAGCGGAAGGATCGAAGGAATGGACGAAAGACGCATGAAAGCGAAAGGAGGAGCTTCATCAGCAACATGTAGGACGGCTCCAGTGGAAGTAAGACTTGTAGCACTACGATAATGTCGGTAACAATATCCACTCACACCTTATGTTCGGGGCTCGCCAGGACAGGACAGACCAGAGGCAGTGACCAGAGCCGACAAGTTGAGGACTGACAACCAGAAGACTGACCTGAAGACAGACGTTGGGTCGGGTCGGGAGGAGGGGGTCTGAGGGGATGGTCGATGATGAGGAAGGTAATATAGTGGTAGACAGCCTTGTTTGGACTCTGCGGGGTTGCCTCATCATGGGGGGGGGGGGGGGGGGGGGGGGGGGGGGGGGGGGTTCTAGGCAGCTCCCATTCCCCATCCTTGAGCAAAACTTGGAGCTAGCTAGTGCATTAAAAACCTGATATGACAGACATTCCAATGCATCTGAAACCTTTGGGCTTGACCAAGTGGCTGGACAATGGAGCTAGCGGGAAGCTGCTATGAGTAGCCCAACAATGAAACAGTGCCGTGGAGGAGGAGGCCGAGGGAGGAGGATGAGGCTGGGGGAGTGGTTGATTGTCCATTGTCCAATGTGATGGAAATGCTGGGTGTGTCGGACTGTTAGCTGTGTGATTCTGTAATCGTTCAAGATGGACATCATGTGGTGTTTGAATTTTATAATAAAGCCTTTCTGAATACGAGAAGAAAGTATCAGCACGTTATTTCTCAAACTGGTGGGAACAAAATGATTCCTCTACATTAGTTGATATGCAATAAACAAGTGAATCGTGCCAAGTTACCTCTATCTGTTTGTTTACCCATGACTGAATGAAGATATTGGATCAATAATATTTTGATCATATCTGATTACCGTACTGCTCTCAAAATTTAGCGGTTTACATTGACGGGAGCAACCGTCAAATCTAGGCGTACGGTATATTACGAAACGAAAAAACCGTCAAATCGGTTTTTTTGCCGATATTAGGTGCATCACTAGAATGCACATATCTCACTGCTCAGTGGGCCAAACACTACATTTTTTAGTGATACGAGATCCCAGGGACCTCCTGCATCTGTCTGCATATTCAGATGCCTCATTCAACAAAAATGACGAGTTTGGGAGCACAGACCCTGTGGCCATCTGTAACCACTCTTCCTTACTCCAATTGTTTGAATTAGGACACACTGGTGATGAGGATGAGGTGCCCTTGGCCCTTCTAGATCGCTGAGCAACACATGAACATACATTATGCTTATGCTTAGGACATTAACTGAGCAAGAGATGATTTCAGGAGTTAATGAAAACAATTGAATGTCATTCTAGTTACTAAAAAGAGTACCGGTAGTGTTATGCTGATCAAGATGTTGGGATCATTGCAATATTATATGTACACTCCTTGCAGGTCCTAGAACAGTGTACCCTAATATTGTACCATGAACCATGAACCAGTGTAACATGATTAAGTACAAACGTTCAGTTGCATACATGGATTTTATTAAAATGGAAACCGTCAAATGTGTAACGTCACTGTATATTCCTATTAAAAAAACTGTCAAATGTAAACCGTCAATTTATAATAACCCCCCCCCCAAAAAGCCGTCAAATTTTGCAACCGTTAAATTTTGAGAGCAGTACGGTATATTACCATCAAAGTCGGTGAGCAGCCTAATTGCTGGCTGGAGCCATGTACTACCCAGACGGGCACAACCAGGATAAATGATTGGATTGGATTGTTACACGACTTTTCCTCTCGGCTGCTCACTGCATGCCTTCCAATTCAAGCCACGCCAACTGGCATCAGGCCATGAGGTACTAGTAGGCTGCTCGCAGTATGCCTTCCAATTCGATGTATCCCAGTGCGATACTCATGGAAACCGGGGAGCAATCAAATGCATACAACCTTCCTGTTTTGAAGGTTGGGCAAGGCCCTTCAGCCTATTTGGCTACACCTGGAAGGTAAAACTACATACATACAAAACATAAACAAACAAAAAATGTTGAAGATCGCAAGCATGTCTAAGGCCGGAGCCATGTGCTCAAGTTCAAGGTAGTCTAAGCAGTAACAAACAGAAAGGTATGCGTTCAAGCAGCTTCCTAGCTGCTAAGGGCAAAATCCAAAGACATCCGATTAGCCTTTTTGGCTACTCCTAGACTGTAACAATATACACATCACTGCGCCAGACTGCAGATATAGTTCAGTAAAAGCACAAAGCAACACACTTGTGCTTTGACTGAACTGTATAGATCAAATCCGTTTAGGTAGGGCGGCGGAGACCCAGCACACACACATACACCACATCTGTACATCTCGGCACATGGTGGTGCATGGATTGTCAAAATTGCAGTAACACGTAGCTTCACGCCACATCTTCATTTGCAGCAACCGCAAAAACCCACCAAAAAGGTATATGTATACATATGCACATCTTTAAGGACATCTGTACACGCCGATACACTGCGTCACACAGCAGGGATGTACATGGCAGTACAGCATATTATAAGGACGTCTGTACATGCCGATGCACGCTCCTGTGAGACCACACGTAGCATCATGCGCTGCGTCACTCAGCAAGGCTGTACAGGGCAATACAGTGCATCGTGTAAGACCACAGGTAGCATCATGCGCTGCGTCACACAGCAAGGCTGTACAGGGCAATACAGTGCATCATGTGAGACCACATGTAGCATTATGCGCTGCGTCACAGCAAGGCTGTACAGGGCAATACAGTGCATCATGTGAGACCACATGTAGCATTATGCACTGTGTCACAGCAAGGCTGTACAGGGCAATACAGTGAATTATGTGAGACCACATGTAGCATCATGCGCTGTACACACAGCAAGGCTGTACTGTACAGTGCATCAGCCCAACTCTACCACACCAACATCCACACCATAATAGGACGCAAAATCAGACGTAGAATAAACCTGTTGCACAACGTATATACGTGGAAACTTCCTTATCAATATATCCATCAGAACAAGCACAAACGTCCTCATATATACTGCCAACCAGTGGGGGGGGGGGGGGGCAAGGGGGGCAGAAACGCGGAGGTACGGTTGCGGTACGTGCATTGGTTGGTCCTCATCAATGCTGCCAACAGAACCAACAGAAACGTCCTCATCAATACTGCCAACATAACTAAGATAATCGTCCTCATCAATACTTCCAACAGAACCAGCAGAAACGTCCTCATCAATACTTCCAACAGAACCAGCAGAAACGTCCTCATCAATACTTCCAACAGAACCAACAGAAATGTCCTCATCAATACTGCCAACAGTACCAACAGAAACGTCCTCATCAATACTGCCAACATAACCATAGCAAGCCAGGCCAAGAAGCTTACACAATGGTGCCTCCGTCCACTTCTGTGATGCACTGATGCCTTTAGTTTGAGAGCCTCATTCTATGGCAGTTCCTGATTAACCAGGCAGCAGCATGTTCTTGGGGCCAGCAGCTTCCAGATATAGGAGGTCTAGCCAGCTCCATGGCTTGGGCACTGGGTAAGGCCCAAGGATTGTCAGAGTGTTGAAAGCAGGGTAATTCAAAGCGCGCGCTTTTGTGCGCTGAATTTTTGACCCCCTCTGCGCTTTAGGCACAGTTTTTTGCAACCCCCTGCGGGCGCAGCAAGCAATTTTTGCGCTTTTTGCACTACAAAGCACAGTTTTTTGTTTTCAAGTGCGCCAAAGCGCTGGTCAATTTGGCCATTTGAAGTACCCTGGTTGAAAGGTGATCAAGTCAGCTCTTCAGCTACACAAGGTAGCTTGTACATGCACTCAAAGGCTGCAAGACAAGTCCTCTGCAGCATCGCAAGGGACTTAGAAAATTGGCAGAGAGTGTTGGCAACAGAACGACAGGTAGCAGCGATGGAGCTGACCGAAGCCATTTAGTTATGAGACAGTTGGCTAACGTGTCAGGCTTCGCCTTGGATGTTGGTTGGTCGGACCGACAATGAGGTGAATCTTGGGACTAGCCCCCCCCCCCCCCCCCCCCCCCAGGAGGGGGGGCTCCGCCAAAACGTGGCCTGTAAGCACCTTGAAGCTAGCAAATGCAGCCACAAGAAAAGCCCTAGGTGACTGACATGTCCCACGAGCTTTCAACAGTCAACACATTCTAGAGCCATGGACTGCATTGAAGGAAGGGTACCACAGTAGTGGAAACGCTCATGGCCACTCACTGTCCATGTGCACAGTACAATGTGTTGCTATGCCTGTGATGCCCGGAATGTGTGGGTTACAACCGGTTAGATTCAAATCATACAGATTGGAACACACTGCCAGGGCTGTGATGTCCAGAAGTTGCACACAGAAACGCAGATTCAAGGTATGCAGATTGCTACACGCTGCCAAGGCTGTGACATCCTGAAGTTCCTCACAGAAACGCAGATCCAGACTACGCAGATTGCTAAACGCTGCCAAGGCTGTGATGTCCTGAAGTTGACAGCAATAAGACAGATTAAGGGTATGCAGATTGCAGCACCATGACAAAGCTGTGACACCCTGAAGTGTGCACTGTGGCAAACCAAGAGTATGCAGAGAGCAACAAGCAGACAGAACTGTGATGTCCTGGAGTTGTTTACAGCCTCTCAGGTGCAGAGTGTGCAGGTCAGACAACACTGCCAAGGCTGAGATGTCTTGAAGGACATCACAACCATCCAGGCTGAAGCTCTGCAGCTGGCAACATGCTGAAAAGGCTGCGAGGTCCTGAAGCTGCTGACAACCACACAATTCCAGGGTATTCAGATTTGAACACTCTGACAAGGCTGTGATGCCCTGAGGCCGACCACAATTGGACAAAGTCAAGGTATGCAGATTGCGACACGTTGACAAGGCTGTGAGGTCCTGAAGTTGCTCACAACCATCCAGTCTTAGGCCATGCAGGTTGGAAGATGTTGACAAGGGTGTGATGTCCTGCAGTTGATCAAAACCTATGAGCTCCAGTGTATGCATATTGCAACACGCTGTCAGGGCTGTGATATCCTGGACTTGATGACCACTCAGAATCAGTGCATTTAGATTGCAACAAACTGACAAGGCTGATATACTAGTCAAGTGCTCCATGCTGAGGTTTAGGGAGCGCAAGGCAGTGCAGAACTCCAAAGCGTCTAGACTGGTATCTGCGAAGCCATACAGAACAGCGTCCTCAAGCTTAGTCAGGGCTGTGCAAGGAGACAAAGTAGCAGACATCTGAAGATCAGCCAGCCCTTCAACTCCTGAAGGTACTTGCTGTTCATACCTGAGCTTCACCTCTAGGGCACGCAAGCTGTGTGGCAAACCAGACAAGGCAAAACCCCTGCTAGCTTCCAATACTCGCACTCTCTGTAGCGCAGCACACTGGAGAAGTATACCCGTGTCCGGATCACCATGCTTCTGCAGGGCAACATGAAAGGGATATGGCTTGCTGGGATGGGGCTGATCACCCTAGCTTTGAGCTATCCTTGGACAGGGGCAGTTCTATTGATATGACCTATTGATCTAATAATGGTCTTCGAACTGGAATTGACTTAGAAAGAAGCTGCACACAGAAAGGCAAGTGACAAATGCCTGTGTTACTCCTACCACTATCCACAGGACGATGGCAAACAATATGCCATGATACACAGTCAAGATCTGGGAGCAGCAACTCACTCTGTTGGCGTCACCGTCCCACGTTATGCATCGGGTCGTAGCTTCAACGGCCTGACAAGTTCGTTTGCACACCAGTCTCCACGTGCCTCGCGTTTCTGAGTCGAAGCAAGGCAGCAGAGCTTCATGGCACATCCACAACGCATCGTGGGTTGAGACTAAGGCATCTTCTTGACCTGCCTGGCTATTGCAAGCCATATTGCTGCGCTATTCTGGGCAGCCTTTCGGAATCTCGAAGTGGAGAGAAAGAAAGATGGAAGAAGGAAGCAAAGACGCCAGAGGGTGTGCGAGCGTAAGAACGAGAGGGGACACAGGAAATTTCTGGGGGCGGGTTTCCGACAAATCAAGGGGGGGCGTGTGGGGTCAGAACATTTTGACCATCGAATCCAGGAGCATCTGTTGACCCAACGAGCGAAAAGGTGCTCTTCAATTCGGACGCTGAAGCTGCATGCTTAAAGGCTTATCGTTGAATGCAGCCAATCTGAAGAGCCAGGCGCCCCACAGGGGCGCCCCATGTGCGCTATCAGGTCAGGGCATGGTAGGATTAAGGATTTGCAGGTAGCCATGGCCAGCCTGTCTGCAGACGTGTATGAGCTAATCAGCTCATCAGCATGCTCATGCTCATGCCCATGCCCCAACCTGACCAAGCCAGAAAACGCGAACCTTGGACGACAGTCCAAGGTTCTCGTCCCCTTGAGTTGGAAATGCGAGGTTTCAGTACTCACAAATTTCCTGTGGGGGGAGAGCTAGGTAGTGGGAGGCGGGAGAGCTACAGGGGAGAGCTAGGAGCGTGGAGGAGTACATGCAGAGGAAGAGATAGGAGGGAGTGAGAGGTCAATATAAGGGGTACCCTATGCTCGGGTACACTATGCTCTAAAGCGGTCAAAATCGCCGCAGGTCTGAAGTCTTCTCGCCCCCCCGCCAACTTAACTACAGGCTCGGCCCGATATGATACGGCTTCATATATATCGCCGGAACCTCTGCTTCGAACCTTCAAAATTTCGTCTTGTCAGACCCAGCAGGTCAGACCGAGCATTTTTCCAGGATCAAGCATAACTTCAGGGAAACTGCTCGAAAGTTGCACGTCGGCATTCTAGTCCCCATGGAGTCACCTTTGGCTACGTCAGAGGCGACAGGTGAGAAAAGGCCACAATAACACGCTGGACGTTTTTTTCTGCTGCGCGCGCACCTGCTTACAACTCGCCAATGGGACCACCGATGCCTTGGCTCTAGCTCACAATTGAAACGAGAGCAAAGCTGTCAAAAAATTGTCCCAGTCGGCTCCCGTTGCTTGTCCTGAAGATGTGCTAGAGAACCCGAGGGATAGCGCTGCCTTCACGTCGACCTCTGTCAATCACCTGCTCATCCTGGCGCTGTTCTGTCTAGCGCAAAATTGTTAGTTTCCGGAAAACTTTCTGGGCGCGTCCGATTGGGCCCTCCGGGCTCCCGTTGCTTGTCCTGAAGATGCGCTAAAGAGCCCGAGGGATTGCCCCGCATGCAATTCGAGCTCTGCCAACCACCTGCTCATTCTGGCGCTGTTCTGTCCAGCGCAGAATGTTTAGTTTAAAAAAAAACTGTCTGGACTCGTCCGATCTGGCCCGGCTGGGCTCCCGTGCCTACGATGATACGATCAGAGGCAGGGAGGGATCTGCCCTATTTGCCCTGCTCTGTGCCTCTGTCACCTAGCATCTTCCATGTAAATCACCAACTCGATCCTGCTATGCGCAGCAAGACGAGAACACGCGAAGAATTGTTACCAAGGTTGGAAATCGAGACATTCAGCAGCCCTTGAGAAAGACGCCACCAGAAAGAGAGAAGATAGAAAAGCCGCTAAGGCCGCTGCCCATCATAAGAGAATTGCATTGCTGCCCAATCAGGCAAGTGGAGTGGAGAAAGAGGCAGACCAAGTAGATGAAGGTGCGTTGTGTTTGTCTTTGATTTTCTGTGGGGGCAATTTAAGCTGAATCATCACTGATGTCCCCACAGAACTATACCTGACCTATATCTGAGGCTGAAAATGTCTGGTGGTTCTAACCAAGTGAAGTTGGAAATATTAAATATTAAATAACAAATTTTTAATATTAAATATTAACATATATCCGATACTGAAATCATCTGCTAAGATGCATTCAGAAGTGGTACAAAGCTTTTATTTTCAGCTACCAGCACCAGCTTCTAGGTAGCTCCTCTGGCTTGCTACCAAACCAAACATTTGGCACTAGAGTGCATCTGGAAACTGACAACATCATATTTCCAATACGGTTGTGATCTTGGGGCTTACCTCTGTGGCTGGACTGAGCTGCTGCTTATAGCTGAAAAGGAAAGCTATGAAGTGGTATTAGATGACGCAAGATAATGTAAAAACAATGTCTGACCAGCCTGGAACATCACTCAACTATGTTGGTCCTCTGTTCTACGATCACGGTCTCGTCCCAACCGTCAACTTGTATTGGCCTCTGAATGCTACATACATCATCACCATGTCCCAGGGTTGGAGGCAGCAGCAGGATGCATTGACGGATGCACGGATACACGGCCACCGCATGCCGATGAGAATGCAGGCCCCTCAGAACATCAGCCAGGCATGCTATCCCCAGTCCATTGGCCGTTACTGTCTCCTTGTCACACACTTCTTCCTGAGTGCACAGGTGGGTGCCAATCCTCTGACTGTGTAATGTGTTCCCTGTTGTATGAAACCCATTGTCTAGTGTTTTTCTGACGCTGATGCTTATGCTGATGTTGCTGATGCTACTGCTGTTGATACTGATATTCTTGTTGTTCCTGCTGCTGCTGATAATGTTGTGCAAGCTGCTAGGGTTGAGCTAACTACGTATAAGTATACTCCCTACCAGCATCAAGCAGCAGCATATTTATAGGGAACGGCAAAATATAATATCATATAATATCATACGATATCATATGATGCCGGCAGTCTTACTGGGGTAAAGTTATCATTCACATTCAAATATCATATTATGCAATTTGTATGACATCATATGATATCATACTGGCCTTTGGTCAGTATCATATGATTTGCCGATCCCTTCTTATTTTCCTTTTGACCTTTGGCTTCAAATGGTGCAGGACTGCATCAGCATGGTATCCTGGGGCATTTAAAGTTACCAGACGACAGCGTGATGCTAGCCCAATCCTGCACCTTCACACCACCCATGCCGTCGCCCGCTAGTGAACTTACCCCCGACACTGGTTCCTGCCCTCCCTCACCCTCTTCGCATATGCCACAGCCATTTTACAGCGAGTGGAGGACTGATAAATGGAAGGGAAATGAGCACCTGTGGTATACTGTAGTGGGGGAGTGCCTGTCTCAATATCAGAACGGGCATATCATACTAGAAGCTTTAACCGCACCTGGAACCAAGGACCTGTTTGACATCATGTGGCGTAGTGTTTCCACCATCTTCAATGCTTCGACAGGCATGCAGACGTTGCCGGAACACCACAGCCATTACTTGGAAAGAATCTCTGCGGTTGAAGGATTCTGGGCCACAAGTAAGGGTGGGAAGAGATGGACGCTTGCCCCTGAACATCTGCAGTCCAGTGATGGGTACTACCATGTTTGCCGTCTACTCCAGTCGGAGCTTCAGAAGGTAGCTTCTGCATTCATCTCAAGTCCCAATCTTGAGCCATCACCTGATGTGCCCGGGCTCCAAGGTGCATTTAATGAGTTACGTCAGCTAAGGCTGGGCAAATATCCTGAGCTGGCAGACCTATTGATTGAAGCAGAGCCCGTATTGGAGAAGGCATTTGCAGAGAAGATGTTAACTCATCTTGGCATAGAAGAGTCACACTTCTGGGGATTATACAAAGCGTTAAGTCCAGTAGATGCACCCTCTACCTTGGAGTTTTTGTGCATGGAAGGAGTGATGAGAGAAATGCAGGTGACAGTGGAGCTGCCGACAGACACAATGGTCTCCTCAGTCAAGGTATGGGAAAATCCCGCTACGGCTGCTTGGATGAGAGCAGAAGATGGTATCAACTCCGCTCTTGATCTTGCCGTGTTCCTACACGACTAAAGGAATGCTCAATGGTACAATGGTCTAGCAGGTCCAGCCACTGAGAAGATAGAGGCCCAGATGAAGCAGGCTGGGTGCTCTACAATGGAGCAAGTGGACAGGAGTGTAACTGCGGGCAACGCACCCGTCTTCCGGTCACATTGTTGTGAGGTGCTCAGAGATAGAATGTCGCACAACCGGCCTCAATGCAAATCTTGCAGCCTACTGGCTGAATCCATGTGCCAATGGGCATATGTGCAAATAGGCCAAACCTGCACAGCCAATCCCCACCCTGCCAAGATGCAAGTGGATCCCTCGACAGCCCCGTCTGTGGTGGTGGAGCTACTACATTCCCCGCTTGTAGAGCAGCCAGATGCACAGCGTGTGCAGCCGCCTGATGCCCAGACTGCAAGGCCACAACATGCAGATCACTTGGCGCCAGATGCTGTGACAGCACCACAGCCCAATCAGGCAGCGGTACGTACGTTGTGCTCGAACTGCCCATACCAAGGCATCGTCTCTAGGGACAGAAGCCGGGCCTGCCGCCTATGTCACCAGTGTTGTAACCAGGCGCGTATGGCCGCTGGTGGCTACACATGCAAGGCCCACAAAGAAGCTGCAAGGACGTGTTAGGTGATAATGATGGTGGTGGTGATGATGATCAGGGGGTGCTGGTGGTGGGGGGTCAGGGTCAGGGCTCCGAGCCCTTCTAAAAATGTGGAAATCATCACTCACCGCCCTTTATTTTAATACATGTGTGATTTGGGGTCTCGCCAAGCAAGCATGGGCCTGAAGACACGAAATCGCCATCCAACATATGTTTACAGTTTTTCTTTTTTGGCTACAACCAGCAGCTTCTAGGCAGCTCCCTGCGCCAGCCACTGGGCTAAACCTCAAAATTCCAGCAGCGCTAGAAAGCTGATTACGCGAGCTTCAAGGTGCACTAGGTTGATTCTGGTTTGGCTGAGAAGCCAGCCAGGGGAGCTGCCTACAAGCTGCTGCTCGTAGCCGAAAATAAAAACAGTGCATATTTGTGAATTATGCAGTTAGCCTGCCGCCTATTGTACATGAGTTGTAACCAGACACGTATGGACGCTGGTGGCTACACATGCAAGGCCCACAAGGGAGCTGCAAGGCATTGTTAGGTGATGATGGTGGTGGTGGTGATGATGGCCAGGGGATGCTGGTGGTGGGAATCAGGGTCAGGGCTCCAAGCCCTCCTGAAAATGTGCTATACATCACTCACAGACAATTTCAATAGGTGTGATTTGGGTTTCATACATACATGAGTTGTAACCAGGCGCGTATGGCCGCTGGTGGCTACACGTGCAAGGCCCACACAGGAGATGCAATTGGGTTTCTGTTTCTTTTTTCGGCTGACTCATTGCAGCTTCCAACCAACTCCAACAGCCAGCCACTGGGTCAAAGACAAAGCTTGCAACTGCATTGGAATGTAAGCTTGTCAGCTTTCAGACACACTAGCTAGCTTCAGGTTTGGCCCAAGGACGTGAAAAGGGAGTTGCCTAGAAGCTGCTACTTATAGCCCAAGATTTAAACTGTGGCTGCGAATAATAGGTGATGATCAGAGGGTGGTGGTGATTATGATACTGGTGGGGATAAGGGTTCTCCAATTCCTTCTGAAAATTTGCTTTACATCACGCACCGCCCTTTATTTCAATAGGTGTGTGATGTGCAAACACGAAATTACCTTATCAAATGTGTGTGACTCACGCTGGTAGCCCTCCTAAATGTGTGTGACTCACGCTGGTAGCCCTCCTAAATAAATGGAGTCTTTTGGGCCACGCACAAAACGCAATGACGACGCACACGTTCGATTGAAGTGCCCTAGTGATAAGGGGGCACTATATAACGGTTTGATACATGTGATCCATTTGATCCACTGAGATTGTCTGCTAAGTCTGATAAGGTTAAGAACCCTCTTGCAAAGAAATGTCCTAACAAGCCTGTTGATAATGATAACGCCAGGTGGGGCGTGGTATTAAGGGAACCCGTCGTACGCGGGCAGAGAACGGTCTACCACCTCGACTGGACAAGCTACCATCGCGGTTGATAACGACATGCAACGCTCAGGGTGACCGTTGAGGGAATTGAACCCCCGACCCCGCTTCGTTTAAGCGATTTGGTGTACCACCAGACCAATCGTATCACTTAAATGGGCTAACAAGCCGGTTGAGTCAGTTCAGTTATAGATTTTTTCTGAAAGTAGATGAAATCGTCAAAACCTAAGAGCCCAGGATCCCGCGGAAGCAATTTTAGGGGGCAATATCTTGGACCCTTATAACTAGGGATCGGCGATATGATATAATGTCATCCTTTGATAGCATATGATGCCGGCAGTCTGGCTGAAGTTACCATGTATATACAATATCATATGATGCAATTTGTATGATATCGTACTCGCCTTTAGTCAACATCATATGATAAGCCGATCCCTACTTAAAACGGATTATGATGGCATTTGTTTGTGTGACTATCTATCTGTTTCACAACTTTGAAAAATAAAATCCCGAACAAAGTCAGTCAGCACAAGGGGGGGGGGGGGGGGGGGGGGGGGGGGGGGGGGGGGGGACCTACCAACCAAGCCTGTGATTTATCGCAATTTAATGAGTCGGTGTCGCTGGTTTGTTTCGGGAGACCACCTCCAAAGGTGAAAATCCTTTCACAAAAAATGCCCATTCTGTTGTCAAACAACGGTGTAACCAATTCCCCCTCTCTTTAGTTCCCCCCCTCTGCCTTGCTTCCTACCCTGCTTTGAGATCCCCTCCAGCGGTGAGATAGCTAGCTGCCTGTACTAACATGTGGATGGGTGGGGGGCTACTTGAAGCTAGACTGGCAGTGAACCTCAGCCCTCCTCAGTTCTTTTTGCTATCCTTTTACTTATACCTCCAAATGACATTGTGAGACCACTATTTAGATTGTGTTGACATGGGCAGCTCAATGGCACCACTTCAAACCCGGGGGGCAGGGGGGGGGGGGGGATAATATGGCAGCCCTCCTTATGTTTTGTAGGGATTACAATGGATGACAGGTAAAATATTTTACTCCTGCTCAAACCCTAAATTCTTCGACACTGGGCCGGCACACTCGTGGCACCCCTCCTCTCTTGTCTACCAGAGGGATCTATACTCCGGTAGGGGAAGCTAGTCCCGAGGTCGCCAGTCCCGCGTGAGTATCTGAACATCAGATCTCTTGTTCGAACGCACTTGGCTCACCGTTTGAATTCCAGCCCACAGTTCAAAGGGAAAGCTGCCGGCCTCGAACAGCTTATCTCGGAAATCCTGCTGCTGCGCGTGCACGAGCTCAAGTTATAATTATTCGCAACCTTGCATCTGGCATCCGAGTGGCTAGCTCCGATACTAGCTAATTTAAATCAGCCTCCCTCCCTCGACAGCTCGCACCACCAGCTTACGTCCCTAGTAACTGACCGTATCCGCCCTTTCGCTATGCATCCTGCTAATATTACGAGCTAACTGGCACGATGATGATGATTATGATGACGGGGACGTGGGCGCGCGTGGTTGACAGAATGGACAGTTTCGCCGTCCGATCAAATGGTAGGAAGGAAGATGGGAGGAGGAGGCGCATGGAATAGGAGAACGCTATGGAAAGAGAGTTCGTGTCGCGAGAAAATAAAATTCGAAAGAAATGAGCCTGGTCCAGGTTTGGGTCACAGTGTCCAGGCGCGTTTAGGTTAAACCTGGGCACGTACAGGTGAAACCTGGACCCCCTCGTCTCCTTCTCCCCTGGTTTCACCCCGTTTGGCGAACGGCTTCCACCCCGTGTGCCACACGGGTTCTCACGCGTACAGCCCGTTGGCCAAACGGGTTCTCCTCACCCATCAAAAAGATTTACCCATCCCTTCGCCATTATTTGTGCGCAGAAGATACTGCCATTCTGATTCAGTAGACTAGCGTTCTCATTTATTGACCTGAACAACTTCAATTCCAGTGCATGGCAGCCGGACACAAACAAGACCCGGACAAGACTCCTCTGCCTGCTCCTCTGTAATCCTCTCTCGCAGAACGACAGACACTTGACACTTCGTCCAACCTCAAGCCGCCGCGCGAGTCCCGTCCCTTGGATTTTGCATTTGGCAGAGACCCGAGATTCGTCTGTTTCCTCCTTGCTGGCGTGGGCGATTGAGCAGACCAGGCGTAGAGAGCTCGCGGTGGAGAGCTCGCAGGTAAAACAACGGAATACGCGGGGATTCATTATAATCATCCGATTGCATGTATGACGAACCAGCCGGTCTCTATTCGCGGGGTAGGTCGCCAACTCGACCTTTGAATGCGGATCGTCGGATTGCATGTGCGCCGAATCTACCGATCTCTCCTTGCAGGGTAGGTTGCGGTTAGCCATTTCAACCTCTGAATGCGAATCATCCGATTGCATGTATGCCGAAACTGCCCATCTCTTTCCGCTGGGTAGGTCGTCTTCTCAACCTCTAGTCTGAATCATGCGAATCATCCAATTGCGTGTATGCCGAAAAAGCGGATCTCTCCTCGAGATCTCTCACGTTGCGGGACCTAGCCCGGGGACCTAGCCTAAGACTCAAGACTGGCCGAGACTGGCGGATGTGTCCGGGCGTGTCAGCCAGGCTAATACGTTGTGGACGAACCTTTGAGGATATTATATTAACGGTGACTACTGCTAGCTTCGGCTTACGCGGTGGTGTCCTTCACTTCACGTCTCAGTGAGTAACTGCATTGCACGGATGTAACAATTTCAATTTCAATGTCAATGCCCGCATTATGCTCCACTATCTTGCTTTCTTGCTTCTTTGCCGCCTTGCTTGTTCGTAACTTCGTTTCCTGTGATTTTGAGGATGGCTGGAAGACCCCCCCCCCCTCCCCCCCCCCCCCGGATGTGGAATTGTGGAGCGGCTTTGTCTTGGGCCAGCTATGGCCAGCCTATGACAATTTAATGTACAAACCAGTGAAAATCCCCCCACACCTTAGAACAAATCCACCTTTCAAATCCTTAGCATGAGCTGGCATGAGCAATTTTATCTTCCATACCGCCTCTCCATTCGAAATACCTCATGTCAGTATTCTCTTATACACATCTCACCCCACCTCTTCCAAATCCGTAGTGTTGAAGCATGAAGGTAACGGTGATCTAATTACAAAGAAGAGGACGCATCGAAGATAGTAGCACAGCCCTGTCAGCTGTCTAAGTCGTACAAGGTAGCTTAGTAGCTTAATAGCTACATGACACCCGCGTGTGTGAGGCAACGTGGGACAATAATCTCATGTGTGTGTATGTTACAGTCCAGGGGTAGGCCAAATAGGCTAAAGGGACTTGCCCAACCGTGTAGGAAGGGCTTAAAAAGAAAAAGCACTGATGAACTGAACCTCAAACAATCGTTTTACCAACGGAGGCCCTATCTCAGCTGTCACAACACTTAGCACGACCCTTCTTCCATGCCACATCTCCTTGCCTCTAAAATAACACATCAAATGGGATGAAATGTAAAATTAAGCCAAATGAAGAGTAGGTTCAGTAAGCCAAAGACTTGGTCTACATGCCTATGTAGGGATATGTTGTCATTCAAAAGGTGCAAGATGCCATTCTGGTTTAGGGTTCAGCAGATAAATTTGTGTATATACAGTACATGCAAGCTCAGGGGGGTCAGCATGTCCTGGCCCTCTTCAGAGCCATGGCTTTGATGAATGGGCACACTGGTGGGGGGAAAGGGTAGAGAGGAACATATCACCCATCCCACCGCCTTCCAAAATCCACCTTCCAAACAAAACCTTAGCATAAGCCTTCTTCCATACCACAGCTCCTCCTCAACCACATCTCACCCCAACTTCTTCCAACAGAAAACATTTCCAAATCCTTAGGATAAGCCTTCTTCCATACCACAGCTCCTCCTAAACTACCACATCTCACCCCACCTACTAAGACAAACTCCCAAATCCTTAGCATACGCCTTCTTCCACACCACAACAGTACATCACCTTCCTAAATACCACATCTCACCCCCACCTACTAAACAAACTCATAAATCCTTATTTTAGCAGAAGTCTTCTGCCTTACCACATCTCTTGCAGGATTCAGGAACCAAAAAGGCATCTCGCGTACCTTTAAACATCTACAGCAGTCACTGCCTTTCTTTTCGGCTACGAGCAGCAGCTTCTAGGCAGCTCCCCTGGCTGGCTCATCAGCCAAACCTAAAGCAACCTAGTGCACCTTGAAGCTGACGTAATCAGCTTTCTAGCGCTGCTGATTTTTGGAGGTTTAGCCCAGTGGCTGGCTCAGGGAGCTGCCCAGAAGCTGCATTCTGCTAATCTGTTTGGGGTGCCATCATGATGTCCGTGATGGTCAAAGCCGAGCGTCCACCAGAGGAAAACGAAACCGAGCTAGTCATCTATGTTGACGGCGTTACGGCTGCTGGGCTCACCACTCGCCTCGAGCTGTTCGTCAAGGGATCCAGCTTCTTTCAGACGATGTTCGAAGATGTAGCAGGAAATTCCTCAAGCGGTGGTGGTGGTGGCGGTGATGGTCTAGCAGGGAAGTCCTCAAGCCACAGCACACTGCAACTGGAGCCCAGCAAAGAGGACACCATACCTGCTTGGAGGGAACTTCTAGCGATGCTGAATAACAGCAATTTGCAATTGATACATACTGAATCCCTGTCCTTGATTCTGCCGTTGATGGAAAAGTACAACTTCACCGGGTGCGGTCTGCTTGCACGTGTTAAAAGGTTCTTTCTACAACGCACTGGACAACTTAGTTTACACGATTCAGCAATGGTCATCCACATGCTTGAGAGTGCCCCCGCTCTCATTTTGAAAAGTACGATCCTGCGGGACGGGCTCAAGGCCGCAAAAGATTACAGGAAGCAAAGAGAGGAGGAAAGAATGAAGATGATCGCTTGCTCTCTTGATGGTATTGCTGACATTATGGCAGTACATACTATTGTGGCATTGCTGGTTGTTGTTATGGGCATCACAGTTGTCGTAGTTGTCGTGATGGGGCTATGGCGGCAACGGAAAATCCAAGTGGCGTTTGAAGACTATGTCAACAAGGTCATATTTTGGAAAGCTTGTGAGGACAACGTTCAGCATGACAAGGCCGAGGAGGATGCTCTCGTGGAACACATCAAGAATGTATGCAAGGGCACTTTCTGTACCAAGCACTTCAAGTTCTTCCGCGACTGGTGCAATGAACCCCACCCCGACGAATTCAATAAATGGTGCGCTATATATGGAACCAATACCCAGTTGAAAGTTTAGTGCAGAGCGACAATACATGACTTATGGTGGTGGTGGTGATGCTGCTGCTGATGAGGATGATGATGATGATGATGATGATGATGATGATCATGGTGGTGGTGGTGGTGATGAGGGTGAGTAGGGTGTCGAGAGTGACGACGGTGGCGAGGGTGATCATGATGGAGGTCGTGATGGAGATGGTGATGGTGAAGGTGGTGGTGATGATGATGATGATGATGATGATGCATGCATCGTGTAGCTGTGATAAGTTAGCAGGTTGTAAACCCATGACTGGATCAAGATCCAAGATTCCAGGAGAAACCTCAAAAGAGACACACGTATCTGATTTGCCTAAGTTAGAAGTTTGAACTCGAACTTAAACTTGGATTGTTTAAATGGCTCCCACATGTTAAGACTGATCCGCCTTAGGCTTGGCCGCCACAAAAGTATCAGAACCTAGCTTCAAAATAAATCCATCGTATGCCCACTCCCAACATAGTTCATATCTGCCTCTAACAACCATGGCAGGAAGCTTGTCTGCCGTGAACAATAGAGGTAGTGGTGAATGTTCGTTTGGTCAAGGGTTGGTGCGCCTACTCTTAAGTGCGCCTACTCTTATATAGGACTGGCAACGTCATTCAAACTGAATCCTCAATCTCGCTGGTTTGTGTCGGGAGATCCACCTCCTGGAGTAAAATACCTTTCACAACTTCAAAAATAAATGTCTGCCTATCTGAACACTACTTCATTTTTTGGCTCCCAACCAACTCCCAACCCAGTTTCATTTTTTGGCTACTCATGGCAGCTTTCCGCCAGCGCCAGTAGCCAGTAGTCACTGGGTCAAACACGATGCTTGCAGCTGCATTAGAATTTAGAACACTTTTCATATCAGCATTCAGACACACTAAGTAGATTCAGGTTTGTCCCTAGGACAAGGAGAGGGAGCTGCCTAGAAGCTGCTGCAACGCATATACGCCCCCCAAATAAACAGTGTACCTGAACTCTGTACATCATGCATGACGGTAGTTGCTCTTAATGCAGGCATCAGTGGCTGGACTGGTCATTCAGGTGCCAAGAGTATCCATTGGACCATGATTTGATTGATAGCCACAGCAAGACAGAGGAGGCTCGCGCTCTTGCAGATGAGGCCAATGCGGCCGTGGAAGAGGCAAGCTCGTATTTTGAAGAGCTGTGTCCGGACTTGGAATACAACGACTGCCTGCATGCAAAAAAAATTCATTGAGGTCATCATTCCCTATTCATCGAATCCCGTGTGTCATTAGCACTGTGCTGCATTGATACCCCTGGCATCAGTGGCCTGCCTGCTGCTACTCGTCGGGGATTGGATGAGAAAGAGACGCGAGAGACTCGAATATGTTGAAGGAATGGAACGATAACAGTGAAAGAACAGTGGCTGAAGAAGCAGCCGCAATCTTGATTAGGGTTTACGGTCTAAGGGACGCCTTACCCAGAGGTAAAGCGTACGCAAGACACGGACAGAGAGACAACATGACAGCTAACGCTGGCACTACACTTCCTGGATTGTTGACTAACTGACTACCATATGAGCCTATATTGTTGGCTGCTCATTTGGCGTGTACCCCTACTGCTAAATGCATGCAATGTTGGCGTGTAGGCCTACCGCTAAATGCATGCAATGTTGGCGTGAAGGCCTCCCACTAAATACGTGCAATGTTGGCGTGTAGGCCTCCCGCTAAATGCATGCAAGGTTGGCGTGTAGGCCTACCGCTAAATGCGTGCAATGTTGGCGTGTAGGCCTCCCGCTAAATGCATGCAAGGTTGGCGTGTAGGCCTACCGCTAAATGCATGCAATGTTGGCGTGTAGGCCTACCGCTAAATGCGTGCAATGTTGGCGTGTAGGCCTACCGCTAAATGCATGCAAGGTTGGCGTGTACTCCTACTGCTAAATGCATGCAAGGTTGGCGTGTACCCCTACTGCTAAATGCATGCAATGTTGGCGTGTAGGCCTACCGCTAAATGCGTGCAATGTTGACGTGTAGGCCTACCGCTAAATGCATGCAATGTTGGCGTGTAGGCCTACCGCTAAATGCGTGCAATGTTGGCGTGTAGGTCTACCGCCTAAATGCGTGCACTGGTGACGTTGTCGGCCTACCGTAAATGCATTGCCAATGTTGGGTGTAGGCCTACGCTTAAGTGCGTTGCAATCCGTTTGCCGTGTAGGCCTTACCGCTCAATGCGTTGCAATGTTGGAGCGGTGGCCTACCGCTAAATGAGCCAGGTTGTGGCGTGTGTACTCATACGGCTAACTGCATGCAGGTTGGGTGATTACCCCTACTGCTAAATGATGCAAATGTTGGCGTGTAGGGCCTACCGAAATGCGTGCAATGTGACGTGTAGGCCTGCCGTTAAATGCATGCAATGTTGGCAGTAGGCTTACCGCTAAATGCTGTGCGCATGTTGGCGTGTAGCCTACGCTAAAGTGTTGCAATGTTGGCGTGTAGGCCTCCCGCTAAATGCATGCAAGGTTGGCGTGTACCCCTACTGCTAAATGCATGCAAGGTTGGCGTGTAGGCCTACCGCTAAATGCATGCAATGTTGGTGTGTAGGCCTACCGCTAAATGTGTGCAATGTTGGCGTGTAGGCCTACCACTAAATGCATGCAAGGTTGGCGTGTAGGCCAACCCATGGTTCGAGCTAAAGCAGGATCTCACGCCAATTTTTGTGCTTGAGCACTGCAATACACAGCCTGGTGACGAGGAGTTGTCTGACGCAAGGACTGAGGGGTTGTCTCATGGGGATGGGTCGGCTGTCAAGGATTATGGGGATGCTGAAGGCGTACATGCTACGTCCTACCACTTGTGCGTAGGGAACGGCAATATGACATCATACGATATCATGTCATCATACGATATCATATGATGCCGGCAGTCTGACTAGGCTAAAGTTAGCATTTATATACAATATCATATGATGCAGTTTGTATGATATCATATGATATCATATTCGCCTTTGGTCAAAATCATATGGTATGCCGGTCCGTACTTGTGCGTCGTACGGCCGGACTGTAAACGTTGACGCTTCTCACAGTTTGCAAGCAGAACAAACCTGGGTACACTGTATAATACTGAATGTAATCGTTTTATGATGAGAAAGTTTAAATAATTTTTCAGATGATGTTATAAAAAATCTTACAGGTATTAGCAGCCTGAAGACTGCACGCTTTTGAAAAGTTAAGTATGCTTACTGTCTGCAGTAAATGTGGGATGCAATCCCATGATTGGGTGTATAAGTTATCAGTTTATGCCAATTTTTGTCAGTTTAATAAGCCCAGCCCAGGATATTATTTATGCTTAGGCCCAGGGATAAATATCTGGTGATGAGATATTGAATGTGGTTTAAAATGGGACCGCCATGGCCAAGAATGTGCTTCACAATCTAACCGCCAAAGCATGGCACTTGGGCCAAGTTATGGTTCACTCCAGATTTTAAATATCAGACCAATTTAGTGCGCAGGATAATCTTATTCACTTTGTTTACAACCGCCAAATTCAAAGACCGCCAACAATAAAGGCGCATATGGTACACTCATGTAGCAAATTGTATAGTCCATATAGATCTATCTACACTCTGTTGATTATGTGAGGATGGTTGGAAGACTCCAACGGAAGTTGTGGAGCGGGTCAACATTTGCCTGCCCATGCCGATGTAATGTAATAGAAGGTGTAAACGGATTAGAGTGGTACCCGGTTTACTACTCATCAAAGCCTACCAGTACCAAAGCCTGCCAGCACCATGTATATATGTTACAGTCCAGGGGTAGGCCCAATAGGCTAAAAGGACTTGCCCAACCGTATAACCGTAGCCCTAATGCCTACCAGTACCAAAACCTACAGGCATTAGTCCAGCACTTCTCTACACATAATTTAGGTCGGTACGGTACACAGTCACTTCTCTACACATAATTCAGGTCGGTAGCCTACCAGTACCAACACCTACAGGCATCAGGCACTTCTCTACACATAATTCAGGTCTTATAATTGTAACCTGATTGTAATATACATATAACGTAGAATATCCAATTTTCGGGGTATTTCAGGAGTATGGAAAAAGTAATTGTGATGGACATTTTCAGGGTATAAATCGGAGCATACTTTTGTGGCACGCATTTCGATGTCCCGCTCAACAACAATCCCTCAATCAATTGAAATTAAAATTGTTCCATCCGAGTAATGTGCCACTCTCAGGACGTGAAGTTAAGGACACCACTGCGTAAGCCGGAGCTAGCAGTAGTCACCATCCTCAATCAATCTTTACTACTTGTATTCAGGCATATTTTCCATTCGGAGATCATCGGTCTTTTTCACCAGAGGCTCACGAGTCAAAAATAGGCCTGGTATAAGTGTGCATGACCTGTGATTTGTTCGCGTTTACATTTTCCGGGTAATCTAATTTTTTACTGCCAAAGACGGCGAGCAGCCAAATTGCTGGCTGAAGCTATGTAACCAAGTCCAAGTTCAAGTACATGACCTGGACAAGTCTTAAAACTATCTAATCCGCTCTGTGAGTGTGCCCCCTGGTTTCCGTGGGGATCGCTCAGGGGGACATGGAATTGGCAGACAGTGAGCAGCCCAGAGTTGGCTAAAGAACCATCTAACAACTCAAATTCAAAATTCAATTCACACATAGTATAACTATCTATTTATCTATCCTGCATTAAGCTACATTTACTGCTGTACTGCATGCATTATGTACTGCAGTGGTATTTTTAGCATGATGCAGCTTCAGTTCAGCTACACTGTACCTTGTGGCCGGGCCCCCCATATTAGGGCTCGATGCTGTATGGGCCTTTGGACGGAAGCCATTTCAGGTTTCGTTTCAATCAGGCAAAGGGTGGGTGCTGGTTACACACTCCACTCCTCCACCCCACTCCCCCCAACCCTGTTTTCGTTTCAATCAGGCAAAGGATGGGTGCCGGGAGGCTCAGCAATGAGTCTCCAATGAGCACTACACATAACAGTGCTGTACCACATTTTCTTTGCCCGCGGCTTGCACAACAGGCACATCAGCTGTACTACATCTTCTTGGCCTGCCGCTTGCACAACAGGCACATCAGCTGCACTACACTGTACTACATCTTCTTGGCCTGCGGCTTGCACACCATGCACATCAGCTGCACTACATCTTGTTGGCCTGCCACTTGCACACCATACACATCAGCTCTACTACATCTTGTTGGCCTGTGGCTTGCACAACTGCCACATCAGCGTCCACGCTTTGATTGCCAGCTTTGCCCGGTCACACGTACGGCTTGCACAACAGGCACATCAGCTGTACTACTCTGTATTACATCTTCTTGGCCCGTGGCTTGCACAGCGGGCACATCAGCGTCCACGCTTTGATTGCTGGCTTTTCCCGCTCACACGTACGGCACACCAGCTGTATAACACCTTGGCCTGCGGCTTGCACAGCGGGCACATCAGCAACCATGCCTTGATTGCTGGCTTGGCCCGCTCACACGTAAGCGCCCACCAAGACCTCCACAAAGGCTTGAACACCAAGACCACACCAAGGCTTTCACAACGGGCAAATCTGCTGTTCTACATCTTCTTGGCCTGCGGCTAGCACAGCATCCACACCTTGGCACTACACCTTGGCCTGCGGCTTGGACAGTGGGCACATCAGCGTCCACACCTTGGCACTACACCTTGGCCTGCGGCTTGCACAGTGGGCACATCAGCGTCCACACCTTGGCATTACACCTTGGCCTGCGGCTTGCGCAGTGGGCACATCAGCGTCTACACCTTGGCACTACACCTTGGCCTGCGGCTTGCACAGCGGGCACATCAGCGTCCACACCTTGGCACTACACCTTGGCCTGCGGCTTGGCCTGTGGCTTGCACAGCGGGCACATCAGCGTCCACACCTTGGCACTACACCTTGGCCTGCAGCTTGGCTTGCGGCTTGCACAGCGGGCACATCAGCGTCCACACCTTGGCACTACACCTTGGCCTGCGGCTTGCACAGCGGGCACATCAGCGACCACGCTTTGGCACTACACCTTGGCCTGCGGCTTGGCTTGCGGCTTGCACAGCGGGCACATCAGCGTCCACACCTTGGCACTACACCTTGGCCTGCGGCTCGGCTTGCGGCTTGCACAGCGGGCACATCAGCGTCCACACCTTGGCACTACACCTTGGCCTGCGGCTTGCACAGTGGGCACATCAGCGTCCACACCTTGGCACTACACCTTGGCACTACACCTTGGCACTACACCTTGGCCTGCGGCTTGCACAGCGGGCACATCAGCGACCACGCTTTGGCACTACACCTTGGCCTGCGGCTTGGCTTGCGGCTTACACAGCGGGCACATCAGCGTCCACACCTTGGCACTACACTTTGGCCTGCGGCTTGGCTTGTGGCTTGCACAGCGGGCACATCAGCGTCCACACCTTGGTACTACACCTTGGCCTGCAGCTTGGCTTGCGGCTTGCAGAGCGGGCACATCAGCGTCCACACCTTGGCACTACACCTTGGCCTGTGGCTTGCACAGTGGGCACATCAGCGTCCACACCTAGGCACTACACCTCGGCATTACACCTTGGCCTGCGGCTTGCACAGCGGGCACATCAGCGTCCACACCTTGGCACTACACCTTGGCCTGCAGCTTGGCTTGCGGCTTGCACAGCGGGCACATCAGCGTCCACACCTTGGCACTACACCTTGGCACTACACCTTGGCCTGCGGCTTGCACAGCTGGCACATCAGCGTCCACACCTTTGCACTACACCTTGGCCTGCGGCTTGGCCTGCGGCTTGGCCTGCGGCTTGCACAGCGGGCAGATCAGCAACCACGCTTTGATAGCTGGCTTCGCCCGCTCACACGTACGGCACACCAAGACCTCCATGGCACACTTGTTACACTTTTTTGCCGCCTGGTAGCGGAACCAAGGCTCATTGCATGCAACGCAGTGGGAAACAATGTCTGACTTTTCGGCGGAGTGTGAGAAGCGCTTGTCAAAAGTGTAATTCTTGCCAACCTGGAGGGGGGTGGGCGTGCAGGCATGGGTGTGAGTGTGGGTGGGCGGGTTTTGATGGTGAGAGTGGGTTGGTGAGTAGGGTGGGGGGTAGAGGGGTGAGATCTGTTACATGGGGTACGACCTACTACTCACTTCCATGGGTGCGGGGCATGGGTGGTTGGAGGGTGTGGTGTGTTTGTGTGTGTTTGCATGGACGCCGCCTGGTAGCGAAACCACGGCTCGTTGCATGCAACGCAGTGGGAGACCACGTCTGACTGGGCGGCTGAGTGTGAGAAGCGCTTGTCAAAAGCGTAATTCTTGCCAACCTGGAGGGGGGTGGGGTGGGGGACAAGACACAAGGTTCATGGTTTAGGGATAAATCAGAGGTGGTTGGTGTTGGTGGTAGGTTGATGGTGGGCTACTGTAAACTATATTATTGCTGCTTAATAGACACCACCATCTTTACGTTTTTCCGCTTTTTGGAGCTATTGGATTCATGGAACTGTCCTCTCATCTCATTACAACTCAAATCAACTCAAATCAACAGGTTTTCAAACCTATATTATTGCTGCTTTATCGTGTGAAGAGGTGTGAAGAGGTGTGAGTGTGTGTGTGGCGTGAAGAGGTGTGTGTGATGTGAAGAGGTGTGTGTGGTGTGAAGAGGTGTGTGTGTGTGGTGTGTGTGGTGTGAAGAGGTGTGTGTGTGTGGTGTGTGTGGTGTGAAGAGGTGTGTGTGTGTGGAGTGTGTGGTTTGAAGAGGTGTGTGTGTATGTGTGGTGTGTGTGGTGTGAAGAGGGGGTGGGGGTTGGCGAAGACGGGGTGAGGGGTGGGGGTGGTGGCGGGTGGGGCGGAGAGGTCGTGGAGAGGGGGGTGTGTGTGGTCCGTGGAAGAGGGGGGCTGGTGGGTGGGAGAGTGTGTTGGGCGCAGAAGGTGGTGCGGGGGGGGGTGGGGATGAGGTTGTGTTTGTGGGAAGAGGGGTGGGGCGTGTGGGGTGTGTGTGTGTGAACCCAGGGGCGGTGTGTGTGGTTCGTGTGTGTTGGAAGAGGTGTGGTGGAGTGGGGTGGGGGTGGGGGAAGAGGTGTGTGGGGTGGTGTGAAGGAGGTGTGGGTGTGGGTGGGTGTGTGTGGTGTGGAAGAGGGGTGGGTTGGGGGGACAGAGGTGGGGTGGGGTGGTGTTGTGTGAAGAGATGTGTGTGGGGGTGGGCTGTTGTGAAGACGGGGTGGGCGGGTGTGGTGTTGTGGTGAAGTGGGTGTGGTGGTGGAAGAGTGGTGGGTGTGGTGTGTGTGGTGTGCAAGAGGTTTGGTGTGTGGTGGGAAGAGGCGGTGTGGGGGGGCGATGGGGTGAAGAGGTTGGGCGGTTGAAGAGTGTGTGTGGTGTGAAGAGGTGTGTGTGTGTGTGGTGTGCTGGTGTGAAGAGGTGCTGTGTGGTGTGTGTTGAAGAGGTGTGGTATGTGGTGTGGTTGTGTTGTGGTGAAGAGGTGTGTGTGTGTGGTGTGTGTGGTGTGAAGAGGTGTGTGTGTGTGAGGCTAGCAGACAGAGGTGGTGTGTGTGGTGTGAAGAGGTGTGTGTGTGAGGCTAGTGGAGGGAGGTGGTGTGTTGCTTGTGGGGACATGTGTGTGTGGCCTGGTGGGAATGGTGGTGAAGGTGATGATGGCACTATTGGTAGTGATGGTGGCTCTGTCGGTGGGGATGAGGGTGGGGGTGGGGGTGGGGTGGGGGACAAGGAACAAGGTTCATTGGTAGGTGTAGGTGTAGGGATACATCAGAGGTGGTTGGTGTTGGTGGGAGGTTGATGGTGGGCTACTGGTGTGAAGTGTGTGTGTGTGTGCGTGTGTGTGTGGCTCGTGGAGGAAGGGGGTGTGTGGTTTGTGGGGACATGTGTGAGTGGCCTGGTGGGGATGGTGGTGAAGGTGATGGTGGCACTGTTGGTGGGGATGGTAGTAGTGGCGGGGTGGGGGACAAGGAGCAAGGTTCATGTGTAGGTGCAGGTGTGGGGATAATTCAGAGGCAGGAACCTGGGTGGGGTAGGGGTAGGGGTAGGGGTAGGGGTAGGGGTAGGGGTAGGGGTAGGAATGGGTAGGTGTAGTGGTATGGATAAATCAGAGGCAGGAACCTGAGTGGGTTAGGGTCAGGGATATGAATGGGTAGGTGTAGGGGTGGGTAGGGATAGGAATGGGTAGGGGTAGGGGTGGGGGTAAATCAGAGGCAGGATCCTGGGTGGAGCTAAAGTTTGTCAAATGTATGATTCTTGCCGACCTTGAGACTGCGTGGTGTGGTGAGACTGGGGGGAATGGGGTGGATGGTGTGTGTGTGTGGTGGGTGTGTAGTGTGGGGTTTGGATGGGGTGGGTGTGTGGTGGGTTGTGGTGTGTGTTGAGACAGGGGGGAATGGGGTGGATGGTGTGTGTGTTGTGTGTGTGTGTTGTGGTGGTGTGTGGTGTGTGTGTTGTGGTGGGTGGATGGGGTGGGTGCGCGGTGTATGGTGAGGCAGGTGGGAATGGGGTGTGGGGTGTGGATGGTGTGGGTGGGTGTGTGGTGGTGTGGGTGTGTGGTGAGTTGTGGTGTGGTGGGTTGAGACAGGGGGGGAATGAGGTGGGTGGTGCAGTTTGTTTTCGTACGGCCAGTTTATAAGCCATATCAGGGCTGGCACTTAGGCATATGGCTGTTATAATCGGATTCAGTTTTGGGTAAGTTAGCTGTGCCAGCCGTGATATGGCTTCCTACGGCCAGTTTGTTTTCTTACGGCCAGTTTATAACAGCCACATCACGGCTGGCACAGCTAAATGAATGCAAATGCAAATGCAAATGCCTAGGGACTTCATTATGCACTACAAATAAATATACTAATACAATAATAATATAAATAATATAATACAAATGAAACTGAACGAATCAAGGTAGCAGTGGATCCAGTTTTGTTTTCAAATCTGAAAGTTGTTTTTTCTAGCTTTTGGGTTGAAGGCTTCTACAAGGGACAGCGTGTTTATTCTTTATATAATTTTTAGAGCCATTTAGGGCGAAAAAAACACTTAAAAACAAATTATAGCTATAATTTCGTTCAAAACAGGGTCAAAAGCAGTGATCGCTATATATAGCAGAAACACATCCCTGAGTGGATCCGAGTGGTCCTGGAGGTTGCGTTGGGATCCAGTGCCCTAACACCCTTTCAAAACCCATCGGTAATATTCTACCTATTTAGTTGTTTTTCTCACTTGGTCTTAAAAACCCTCACTTAGTTTCTGCACCCCTCCATTGGTTCCTACCCCCCCCCACCCCCCCCCATTGGTTGTTTTTGGCAGAGCCCCACCTTCTGAAGGGTGGGAGCCCCCAGGCTGTATTGTTCGTTTCTTCGACCACAAGAAACTAGAAACCCAACCCCTACCTGTCTTATACAACTGAATTCGGTCCGCTGCACACGATTTTGTTGCCACCTGTTGCTCCGATAGCCAACACTCTCCACCAATTTTCCGCGTCGCTTGCGAAAGGCCTAGGATTTGTTCACGCTTGCCCCTTTCACCTTATTCAACACCCCCTCCCAGCCCCTCCCACCCAGTAATCCCCGTCATCCAGGTACGCATCCAGTGTTGTGTGTGTGTGGTGTGTGTGTGGTGAATTTTTGTGCGTATGTCTCACCCAGTAACCCCCGTCCACCGGGTACACATGGAGTGTGGTGTGTGTTTGTGTGGTGTGTGTGGTATGTGTGTGCAGTGTGTGTCTCACCCAGAAACCCCCGTCCACCGGGTATACATTGAGTGCGGAGTGTGTGTGCAGTGTGTGTGTCTCACCCAGTAACCCCCGTCATCCGGGTATGCATCGAGGTAGCGGTGGATGCCTCCTTCCAGCTGAAACACATTCTGAATGCCCTGGTTGGTGTGTTGTGTTGTGTGTGTGTTGTGTGTGTGGTGTGTGTGGAGTGTGAGATGTGTGTGTGGAGTGAGTGGGGTGTCAGTGTGGTATGTGTGGAGAGCGTGGTGTGTGTGTGTGTGGTGTGGTGTGTGTGTCTCACCCAGAAACCCCCGTCATCTGGGTATGCATCGAGGTAGCGGTGGATGCCTCCTTCCAGCTGGAAAACATTCTGAATGCCCTGGTTGCGCATGAAGGCGCTTGCTCGCTCGCACCTCACTCCCGCCGTGCAGTACATGAGAACCTAGGAGGAAGGTGACAAAAGTTACATGGGTGTACATTTAGTTATCTCAGGCAGTACTGACACACTGAAGGTACATTGGTGTATATTTAGTTATCTCAGGCAGTACTGACACAGGGGCAGTACATGAGAACATAAGAGGAAGGTGAGGGGTAGTACATGAGAACATGGAAGGAAGGTGAGGGGCAGTACATGAGAAGCTGGGAGGAAGGTGAGGGGGAAGGTGAGGGGCAGTACATGAGAACATGGGAGGAAGGTGAGGTGGAATGCAAGGGGCAGTACATGAGAACCTGGTGGAAGGTTAGGGGCAGTACATGAGAAACTGGTAGGAAGGTGAGGAGGAAGGTGAGGGGCGGTACATGAGAACCTGGTAGGAAGGTGAGGAGGAAGGTGAGGGGCGGTACATGAGAACCTGGTAGGAAGGTGAGGAGGAAGGTGATGGGCAGTACATGAGAACATGGTCGAGAGGTGAGGGGCAGTACATGATAAGCTGGGAGGATGGTGATGGGGAAGGTGAGGGGCAGTACATGAGAACCTGTGAGGAAGGTGAGGGGAAGTACATGAGAACCTGTGAGGAAGGTGAGGGGGGAGGTGAGTGGGAGTGGGAGGTGGAAAGCACAGTTTTTGTTTTGTGCTACGTGTCGCCAATCCGTCGCTGCATGGCGACGCATGGGTCAGGCTGAACCAGTCAGAAAAACCCCATGAACCAGTGAACCCCCCAGGCTCCGCGCTTCGCGCTCCACTGGGTTTGGGGGGTAGCAACTCGCACTGTGGTCGCAACGAGTTGCGCAATCTGCGACGCATCGCACCAAAAACAAAGCAGTGAGAAGGGAATGACTGGCGGGCTACACATAGCAATTGAATGGGGATCCGCTGGGGTATGGGGAAGCCTCGCCAAGCCCCGCTGTCACTAGGGTTGTTTTGTGTGCGGTGTGCGGTGTGTGTAACATTGTTATTGCTGCCCTCGTGTTAGGTATGGGGATCCGCTAGGGATAGGGATGGGGATGGGGATGGGGATGGGGATGGGGAGCTTGGGTTGTTTGGTGTGCGGTGTGCGTAACCTTGTTGCTGCCCTCGTGAACCTTGTTGCTGCCCTCGTTGCTGTTCCTGCGGAATGTGTGTCTTGTATACCGCGCTTTGGTTCACAGTTTGCGTTACCTCATCAACTGGGGCTGTGCACCCTCCGACTGTGACTAGGCAGTCTCCTTTGGGATGAATTGACTGCCGAATCCAAACGTCCAAGTGGTTCGTGGCGCAGTTTGACTTAAATCTTCCAGGAAGATGTGGTGACGTGACTAAAAATACAACTTGTCTGAAATTTGCTTTGAGTCGGAGAATAGGTGACTGCCTTTACTAGTTTATTGAGCTACCAGCCATTTGCAAACGTCAGTTGGTGCGGTTCAAATGCAATTTGTAGGGCGAACCCTGCACATCCGTTTGGCGCATCCGTTTGGCGCACCTGTTTTGCTCGTCCGACAGTACGCCTGATGTACCGAAGTCGCTACCCATGGAGGGGCGGTAATAAAAAAAAGTCGGCTTCGCAGCCATGAGGGGTTGGGACAGCTACGGCGAACATAACCAAAAAGCCTTGGATATTCATTTTAAAACTTCAAGCCTAGTACCATTGATTGATTGATTGATTGATTTTCTTACCCACACATATATTTATATATTTACTTATGTACATACTTGTTTTATTACACACTAAGTAATTACATTCATACATTGTTTTATTACACACTATGTAATTACATACATACATTGTTTTATTACACACTATGTAATTACATACATACATTGTTTTGTTACACACTATGTAATTACATACATACATTGTTTTATTTAACACTATGTAGTACATACATACAGTGTTTTATTACAAGCACAATATGTAATTACATACAATACAGTGTTTTATACACACAAATGTAATTACATACATACATTGTTTTATGACACACTATGTAATTTACATAGCATACATTGTTTATTACAACTATGTAATTACATACATAACTTGTTGGTTTTATTACAACCACTATGTAATGTACATACAGACAGTGTTTTATTAGCACCGATGTATGTACAATACTACATTGTTTTATTACACCTAATGTAATGACTACATACATTGTTCGTAATTACATACACCTATGTAAATTACATACATACATTGTTTTATTACACACTATGTAATTACATACATACATTGTTTTATTACACACTATGTAATTACATACATACATTGTTTTATTACACACTATGTAATTACATACATACATTGTTTTATTACACACTATGTAATTACATACATACATTGTTTTATTACACACTATTTAATTACATACATACATTGTTTTATTACACACTATGTAATTACATACATACATTGTTTTATTACACACTAATGTAAATTACTAGCATACATTGTTTTATTACACACTATGTAATTACATACATACATTGTTTTATTACACACTATGTAATTATATACATACATTGTTTTATTACACACTATGTAATTACATACATACATTGTTTTATTACACACTATCACATTCACCTGCTTGCCGTCCAGCTTGAGCTCGTTCTCATTGATTGATTGATTGATTGATTGATTGATTGATTGATTGATTGATTGATTGATTATTTTATTACACTGATTGTTTTATTACACACTATCACATTACCTGCTTACCCTTCAGCTTGTGCTTGTTCTCATCCACCCATTTATTAATATTTGTATTTCTTTATCTTTTATTTTATTACAAACTATCACATTACCTGCTTGCTCTCCAGCTTGTTCTTGTTATTGATTGATTGGTTGATAATTGATCGATTGATTGATTGATTATCAAAATCTAAAATCTAATCTATTTGTTTTATTACAAACTATCTTCTAACCTGCTTGCCCTCTAGCTTTTTTTTTTTTTAGTTGTGAAAGGATTTTCACCCCAGAGGTGTCCTCCCGACACAAAACCAGACGACACGAGGATCAGTTCGAAGGGTGGTGGCCACTCCTACAAGGATGCAAAGGACGCGGCACGTAGGGTTGGGTGAGAGAGACCAACCAACGACCAAACGGCATTCACGCACTAAACCCCTGTGGAACCACGGCAGACAAGCGCCTCCCTGCATGGTCATTAGAGGCGATGGAGAGCGTAGCTTTGTGGCTTGTTCTCATCCAAACATATATTTATATATTTATTCGTGTTTATATTTGTTTTATCACACACTATCACATTACCTGCTTGCCCTCCAGCTTGTGCTTATTCTCATCCACCCATTTGGGGAACTCCGTGGAGCGCCGCATACAGGGGTCCAGTACCTGAGCGAGAGGGAGGGATGTACATGTTCTGGGGTTAGGTGTGGAGGGGTTAGGTGTGAAGGGGTTAGGTGTGAAGGGGTTAGGGTGTGAGGGGTTTATGTGTGGAGGGGTTGGTGTGAAGGGTTAGGTTGAAGGGTTTAGGTGTGAAGGGTTAGGTGTGAAGGGGTTAGGTGTGAATGGGTTAGGTGTGAAGGGGTTAGAGTGTGGAGGGGTTAGGTGTGAAGGGGTTAGGTGGAGGGGTTAGGTGTGGAGGGGTTAGGTGTGAAGGGGTTAGGTGTGAAGGGGTTAGGTGTGAAGGGGTTAGGTGTGAAGGGGTTAGGTGGGGAACGGGTTAGGTGTGAAGGTTTAGGTGTGAAGGGGTTAGGTTGGGCGGGGTTAGAGGTGTGAAGGGGTTAGGTGTGAAGGGTTTGGGTGAAGGGGGTAGGGGTGAAGGGGTTAGGTGTGAAGGGGGTTAGAGGTGTGGAAGGGTAGGTGGGAAGGGTTCGGTGTGGAGGGGTTAGGTGTGAAGGGGTTAGGTGTGAAGGGGGTAGGTGTGAAGGGGTTAGGTGTGAAGGGGTTAGGTGTGAAGGGGTTAGGTGTGAAGGGGTTAGGTGTGAAGGGGTTAGGTGTGAAGGGGTTAGGTGTGAAGGGGTTAGGTGTGAAGGGGTTAGGTGTGAAGGGGTTAGGTGTGAAGGGGTTAGGTGTGAAGGGGTTAGGTGTGAAGGGGTTAGGTGTGAAGGGGTTAGGGTGGGAAGGGTTAGGTGTGAAGGGTTTAGGGTGTGAAGGGTTTAGGTGTGAAGTTTAAGGTGTGAAGGGTTTAGGTGGGAAGGGTGTAAAGGTGTGAAGGGGTTAGGTATGAAGGGGGTTAGGTGTGAAGGGTTAGGTGTGAAAGGGTTAGTGTGCAGGGGGGTAGGGCTGACGGGGTTAGGTGTGAAGGGGTTTGGTGTGAAGGGGTTAGGTGTGGAGGGGTTAGGTGTGAAGGGGTTAGGTGTGAAGGGGTTAGGTGTGAAGGGTTTAGGTGTGAAGGGTTTAGGTGTGAAGGGTTTAGGTGTGAAGGGTTTAGGTGTGAAGGGTTTAGGTGTGAAGGGTTTAGGTGTGAAGGGGTTAGGTGTGAAGGGGTTAGGTGTGAAGGGGTTAGGTGGTGAAGGGTTAGGTGTGAAGGGGTTAGGATGTGACGGGGTTCGGTGTGACGGGTTAGGATGTGCAGGGTTGGGTGTGCCGGGGTCCGGTGTGACGGGGGTACGTTGCAGGGGTTCAGGTGTGCCGGGGTTAGGTGGGACGGGGTTCGGTGTGCCGGGGTTAGGTGTGAAGGGAGTTCGGTGTGCAGGGGTTCGGTTGTGCCGGGGGTCGGTGTGCAGGGGTTCGGTGTGCAGGGGTTCGGTGTGCAGGGTTCGGTGTGCAGGGGTGAGGTTGCCCGGAGGTTCGGTGTGGCCGGGTTTCGTGTGCCGGGTTTACGGTGTGCCGGGTTCGGTGTGCCGGGGTTCGATGATGCCGGGGTTCGGTGTGCACCGGGGTTAGGTGTGCCGGGGGTTCGGTGTGCCGGGGTTCGGTTGTGCCGGGTTTCGGTGTGCCGGGGTTCGGTGTGCCGGGGTTCGGTGTGCAGGGGTCGGTGTGAAGGGGTTCGGTGTGCCGGGCCTGCGTTCCGCTGTTTTGCGTTCCCGGTCACGCCGTTCAGCAGCAGGGACGGGTCAGGCACTGCCTAACCTCCCCCATGCCTTGCGACCTACCTTCTCAGCACCTCCTCCTGGCGACCTACCTTCCCAGCACCTTCTCGTGGCGACCTACCTTCCCAGCACCTTCTCGTGGCGACCTACCTTCCCAGCACCTTCTCGTGGCGACCTATCTTCTACGGACCTTCCTCTGGCGACCTAACTTCTAGGCACCTTCCTCTGGCGGTGGGGCTAGGGGCCAAGGCGTCCCTCACAGCTCATAAACCCTCAGGGCATCTCAAAACCCTAAACCCTACTACCTTCTCGGTACCTTCCTCTGGTGACCTACCTTCTCGGCACCTTCCTTTGGCGGTGGCGGGGCGAACTTGCCGATGAGGGCCTCGTTGAAATTGCGCACATCGATCATAATGCTGTTGGGGTTGGCCATGGCCTCGTGGAACTGGGCAGGTGGCAAGTGGGTGCCTGGAGGGGATGAGGGGTTTGGGTGGGGTTGAGGGAGGGTTGAGGGGGGGTTTGGGTGGGTTGGGTTGGGTTGGGTGGGGCTGCGATGGAGTTGAGGGGGGTTAGTGTGGGGTCAGGTGGTGTTTGTTATGTGGCCATGGCCTCATGGAACTTGGCAGGCGGCAGGTGGGTTCCTGGATGAGATGTGGGGGGGTTGGGTTGGGTGTTTTGGGTTGGGTGGGTTGGGTTGGGTGGGTTGGGTTTGGCTGGGTTGGGTTGGGTTGTGTGGGTGGGTGGGGGAGTGGTTGTGGTTTGGTGGGTTTTGGGTTGGTTGGGTTGGGTTGGGTTGGTTGGGTTGGTCGGGTGGGTAGTGATTGAGGTGGATTGAAGGGGGTTAGTGGGGGCCAGGTGTTGGTGTATGTTTTTAATGTCCTTGTGGAACTGCAGGGGGCCAAGTGGTTTCCTGATTGGATGGAGGTGGGTAGGGTGGGGTTTAGGTTGGGGTTTTGGGTGGGGTCGAGGGGGGTTTGGTGGGTGGTTGGGGTGGGCCATGGCCTCGTCTAATTGGGCAGGGTGCAAGTGGGTGACCTGGAGGGGATGAGGGAGTTAGGGGGGGTTTGGGTGGGTTGAGGGGTGATGGTGGGTTAGGGTGTAGGGCCATGCCTCGCATACTTGGGCGGTGGCAAGTGGTTGCCTGGAGGGGAATTAGGGATGAAGGGGGGTTGGGTTTGGTGTTGGGTTGGGTTGGATTGGGGGTTGGGTGGGTTTGGGTTGGGTTGGGTTGGTTTGGGTTGAGGCTGGGTCTCGGTGGGTTTCAGCGGGGGCTTAGTTTGGGT